>JAJOOF010000391.1:0-49894 GCA_029582545.1 Solanum lignicaule | reverse complement strand
ACGATGGTCTCATCCTGAAATTAGGAAGAACAATGACTAATTTAAATATTCTCGAGTGAGAAAATCAGGGAGACTAATGTTTAGTTCGAAGCAGGTTTTGAAACCCCTTTTCTCTCTATATCTCTCTCTTTGTAATATTTCTAAGTTTTTGAAGTTTGAATAAAAGTTTCCAATTTGTTGGTTCATCTATTGTTGTGGAACATGTCTCCAGGTACTTTTCTTATATATCTTTATTTTTGATAATAAGCCCAATGAAGGGCTAGATTTCTTGTGTTGAATCGTGTCATGCTAAGTTACTACTAAGTAGATGGCATTGTGTCTATAATGATAATGAATTGAACAATATGAATGAGGTCGAATATAAGTAATCCAGGCGTACTTCGGTATGTTTTATGAAAGGCATTGTGAAGAAATCTTTTGGATTACCCGTGTGGTGGGCGGACCCGGATAGTAACAATATTTCCTAAACTTGGCCTAGATTACTGAAAATTCGTTAATGCCACTTTAGTCTTCGGAACGATCTGTTAAAGTTTGGTATCAGAGCCATGGACTTTTAGTAACGATAGGTGATATAGTTCAACACTCTTTTAATCATGAATCTCATAAAAGGAAGATCTCTTGTTAAAAACAGTAGAAAAGAAGAGTATGATATACCCCAGCATCTAAATCTACTTAATAAGTGGACTATTCCTAAGATACCTCCCAGAATCATCCATTAGATGGGAACCTTTGAGAAACTTGGTCTCAAACAGGTGGTTAAAACTACTGAGGAAACTATTACTATTGATAGTGACCATCAGACTTTTAGATTATTATCTGAAAATGATTTGGCCTCTTATAGGAATATTTATCATTTTATGCATATTGGTTTAGTACAGGTGGCATTTAAGCCCCTCACTGTGAGAGGTTTACCTATAGGTTTTATAGCAGCTTTAAGAGATAGTAGAAATCATAACTGAAAGAAATCCGTTATAGGGACAATTCAAACTAGTCTTGCTTATGGACCAGTTTATTTTAATGCCTATCCTAATCTGCAAATTTCTTTGCATGATGAGAATTCATTAAATTCTCTTATGTTAAATGTTAAACTTCATGGTTATGATTATATGCCTAGAACTGAAGTTGTTTGCATCTGTTATTGATTTGTTATAAGCTTCTACATACTTTTAAATCCTATGTGCAAGATGATTGATTTAAAAAATGAGACTATTCTTATAAAAACCAATTTTGGAAAATCTAAGGTTGTCACTCGAAGACCAATTAGGTGGGAAGCTATTGATTTCCCACAAGAATGGGTTATTGATGGAGCAGCCCCTCCTAAAAGTAATATCAACGAAGAGATTTCAGAAATTGAACAGTCTGATGATGGAACTGTAAAAATTAAATTTTCTGACTCAACTATTTTGCCTAATAAGTTTGATAGTCGTAGCATGTCTTCTAGACTAACTAGATCTGATTCTTCATATATCTCTCCTGTTGATTGTATTGTTCAGGTTCCTTCTAGAGCATCTACTTCTCATATTAGAGAAAATTATAGATGTGACAATATTAAAATTGATAAAAATAATATTACTAGACCTGTCTCAGATCTTGATATAACTGAATCTGAAATGAATTTCCTAGATGGGTTATCTACTTAAAAGGATTTTATGATGTCTGAAAAACCCATTGACTTTAGTCCGGGATCACCGGCAAGAAAAAAGATTTCTTAAGAATTTTAGGAATCAAAATGGAAACCTTTTCGAAAATGGTTTTTCAAAACAAGAAGAACAAAAGAACTTTCAAGAAGAATTTTATACTGATCTGATTGGAACATAGAAAAATGTGATTATTTCTTTTATTCCTTGGTTTATGTGCAAACATGTTCATAACTTTATCTCTGATATAGAAAAAAATTTTACTCTAAGTAATGGAGAAATTACTAAATCAGTATTCCCCCATTACAATCTTTCCAAATTAATAAAAATGATAAAATTGTGAATTATATTTTAATGCTTTTTCTAAATTATTTGAAAATGATACTCATACTGCTTTAGTCACTACTCAGCATATTAATGCCATGATTAAGTAGAATAATTATGCTAATTTCTATATGAGTATATTAGGAGAACATGTTGTTACGTTACATGATAAAGTTGATAAACTAATCTCTTAGCTCAATTCCGATCATAAAGGTAAAGGTAAAGTTGCTCAACCTAGCATCCAACCTCCTCTGGAGATTGAGGACTTCAAATTGAAAGATTTTTCTGATTTAGAGAATTTCTTGGAAAGAACTTTCAAAGGTAATAACCCGAAACCTCTTAAGGTTAATAACCAGGAAACAGGAGAAAGTAGTAAGAGGATGGAGCTTCCTGATGAGATTAATAAAGTCTCAGAAAAGTATGCCAGGAAACCAGTTCAAAGGATGTACTACTATCCTAGGTCTACTCCCCAAGATGTGCTCATGGAAGAACATGAACATATTATAACTAATAGTTATAATGGTAAGGAGAATTATGAATGGAATATTGCTGGTTATACAGATAGACAGATTTATACAATTGTGCATAGAATGTTAATGTACAGTACTATCTGCAAAACTAACAAAAATTCTGATAAGACTATTGTAAATATGATAACTGCAGGATTTACTGGCCAATTAAAAGGTTGGTGGGATAATTATCTCAATCAACAGCAAAGGGATACTATTCTCCAAGCAGTTAAGCAAGAAGGACATGAGGTTATCGAAAATGTTGTGTATACTTTGGTTCTAAATATTATAGAACACTTTTCAGTAAGATGGTCAGATAATAGTGAGACCATTAGAGCTTTGCTTCAATACTTAAGATGTAAGTCTCTTACGTCGTTCAGGTTTATAAGGACGTTTTCTTGTGCAGAGTTATGGAGCTACCAGAGTGTAATAGCACTCATTGGAAATCCAAATTTATAGATGGATTGCCGTCCCTTTTTGCTGAAAGAGTGAGGAAATCCCTTAGAGGTGAATGAGTTAGTATCAATTATGATGACTATACTTATGGAAAACTAATTAGTGCTTGTGTGCAGGAAGGAATTTCCTTATGCAATGAGATCAAATTGAATCAACAGATCAAAATGCATCGTCTAAATGAAAGGCAACAATTGGGAGAATTCACCAAGAAGATTATATGTCTTCAGAAGAAGATTGATTACCTTGTCATCAATGATTGGAATGTGACAAGGAAGGTGAGGATCTTTATAAGATCTATTCTCAGTTTAAGGAGATGAGTATCAATGTCATTGATAATGACAAAATAATAGAATTCTTACAAACGGTCAAAGATCCAGAGATAAGATCTCAAATCATTGATAAGATCAGTAATAATACATCTACCTCTAAGATTGATAAAATAGAGGAAATTCCTACCAAAGAAGGTTCATATACCATGGCTGAGGTGCAAAATCTCTTACTAGAAATGAGGAAACTTCTAAGTTCCCCTACTACGATCAATGATCTAAAGCAAGAGATTAATAATCTCAAAGAAGACATTCAGCGGGTCAAAGTAAAGAATGTCATCATAGAGGACAAGATTGCTTTATTACATAATCAATTTTCCCTTGAGATATGTGGGGATCGTCCTAATTCTTTTTGGAATAGAAAGAAGCATGTGGTAAGTCTTCCTTATGAAGAAAGCTTCATGGAAGATAATATTCCCACAAAAGCAAGACCTTGCCAGATGAATTCTGATTATCTGGAATTATGCAAAAAATATATTGAGTCTTTGCTTCAGAAAGTCCTTATAAGGCATTCCAAGTCTCCATGGTTTTGTACAACTTTTTATGTTAATAAACATGTTGAGCAAGAAACAGGTGCCCCCAGGTTGGTCAACAATTATAAACCGCTTAATAAAGCACTTCGATGGATCAGATATCTGATTCCTAATAAGAAGGATTTATTAGATAGGGTTTATGACACCATAATATTCTCTAAATTTGACTTGAAATCAGGTTATTGGCAGATCCAGATAGCGGAATCTGACAGGTTCAGAACAACTTTTAATGTCCCCATGGGATAGTTTGAATGTAACGTTATGCCATTTGGTTTAAAGAACGCTCCATCAGAATTCCAAAAGATCATGACTGATATCTTTATACCTTATAGTAACTTTATTATAGTGTACATATATGACATTCTAGTATTTTAAATATATATAGAAACCCATTTAAGCATATAGATTTATTCAAAAAAATCATTTTTCAAGATGGTTTAGTTTTATGTAGTCCAAAAATGGCTTTGTTTCAAACAAGAGTCAGGCTTTTAGGACATTTTATTGAGAAAGGTAATATCATTCCTATTAATAGGAGTATAGAGTTTGCTTCTAAATTTTCTAATATTATCACTAATAAAACTCAATTACAGAGATTTCTTGGAAGTCTGAATTATGTAACCCCTTTTATAAAGGATTTAGCTATTGATACCGCTATACTTTACGATAGGCTTAAGAATAACCCAAAAGCATGGTCAAATGATCATACTGAAGCTATCAAGAAGATTAATGAGAAGGTTAAGAATCTTCCTTGTCTCACATTGGCCAATCCAAATTGGGAAAAGACGATCGAAATAGATGCTTCAGATATAGGATATGGTGGTGTTCTAACACAATATTGCCCTGACAATAAGCGACATTATATTGTCCAATTCTATTCTGGGAAATGGAACGTGGCCCAGAAAAATTATGCCACTATAGCTAAAGAAATTTTGGCTATAGTAAAAAGTGTTTTGAAATTTCAAGGCGATCTATATAATCAAAAGTTTTTTATAAAATCTGATTGTCAAGCTGCTAAGTTCATGTTTAATAAAGATTGTAAACATGATGTTTCTAAATAAATGTTTGCAAGATGGCAAGCATTATTAGCTCCTTTTGATTTTGAAATTCATTATAAAAAAGGAGAAGATAATAGTCTCCCTGATTTTCTCACTCGAGAATATTTAAATTAATCATTGTTCTTCCTAATTTCAGGATGAGACCATCGTCCCCCTCCCCCTCCCCAATCAAGAAGGGGAAGAGGAGAAAGAACTCAAGGAGGAAGAGGAGGTCATATCGTTGCTCAACATCGTAACAAATAGTTGGTAACTGCTAATAGCAGTACTTCCACAAGTGGTATTAATATAGACCATCCCATGTATAGGGAATTTATGGATTTTTTAAATTCTAAGAAAGCATCGGATAATAATCCTCCAGCATATTCTACAGTCCTTATGGACGAAGAAAACATGGAAGTGTTTGATTTAAATGACAAAAGAGAAGTTATAATTCTCTTGGAAAATAGTGACCTCAAATGGAAAAATGATCCATGGTAGGTGATGTCCATATATCTGGATACGGTATCTTATACTACTAATGTTTATAAGTCCAGAATGCACTATGAGATGATACTCTCAGCTATAGGGTCTTGTGAATTTCAACACTTCTACCCTGCGAATACCAAGAAAGTTTATAACTTTTCTAAGATTATCATAAAAAAGATCTTAGCTCCTGAAGAATGGGGAATGAGTCCTTTGAAGGAAATGGATTATATCCACCCTGAGAAAAAAAGTCGCGGTAAAATACAATTACTAGGATTACATTGATGGCTTTAATAAAGCCTTACTATATGAGAATGCTAATAAGAAGCATTCATGGTTTATTAAAATATGGTCCAATGTATTTGACAGGCAAATTCCAAATTGGTTTTGCAAATAGTGGACTTTATATGGTCCTTCGCTAAAGATATTGCCTGAATCTTTTAAGAATTTATATTCTGAATGGGTGGATATCTCCCCAAAAATTATAAATTTGCAACAGGATAATATATTCTTTGAAGGAATGTCTATTATGTATTTCTTTATAGAATTTTCTATTCGCTGGATCATGAAATGGTCGATAGAAGTTAATACTACTTCTGATGGCTTCCCATGCTTACAAAGAATTTTTTATACTAAGTTCTGGAGTAAGTTATTCCAAAATAACCCTGAAGGAAAGTTGCATGGTCAGGAAATCCTTGACATAATAAATGACAAAATTATCAGATATTATGATATTGCTACATCAAAACCACAGGTGACGGGTGATCTTAGTCCATTTAAACAGATCACAAGGAAACTTCAAATGAAGAAAGGCCTGATTTCTAAGTCAGGAGACATAGCCTTGTATATGGAGGAAGTAAAGAAAGATTTAATGAAAAATCTTGATATTGACATTAAGGATGATATTTCCATGGCATCATCTAGCCATACTAATGATGATGGTGATAATACATGCATAGCTGGAGAAGGCCAAAATGTTGATAGCAATGAAGAAGTCGACCTCGATGCTCTTTTCAAAAAATTCCAAGAACAGGTGGAGGAATCTTCCAGCACCGCTACAGCTGCCAAAGGAAAGAACAAAGTATGAAGACCCTATAGGCAGCATAATTGAAGAGTAATACATACAAACACTTTAATAAAGTGAGATAAAGTAAAGCAACAATTGTCGGCCATATAGAATACGACAAAATACTTTTATAAAGAAAAGATAGTGGTGGCCGAAAGTAATGTCGGCTAGAAAAAATAAGAGAAGGCCATATTTGTTTATCAATCTTATCGCTTTACCATTGGCCATTTGTAAAAGTGTGGGCCAATATGTTTTTATCTTTTTAGATTCCCTCTATTTCTATATAAAAAAAAAGAGGAAGTATGTTTAGTTAGAAGCAGGTTTTGAAACCCCTTTTCTCTCTATATGTCTCTCTTTGTAATATTTCTATGTTTTTGAAGTTTGAATAAATGTTTCCAATTTAGTTGGTTCATCTATTGTTGTGGAACGTGTCTCCAGGTACTTTTCTTATATATCTTTCTTTTTGATAATAAGCCCAATAATGGGCTAGATTTCTTGTGTTGAACCGTGTCATACTAAGTTACTACTAAGTAGATGGCATTGTGTCTATAATGATAATGAATTGAACAGTATGAATGAGGTCGAATATATGTAATCCAAGCATACTTCGGTATGTTTTATGGAAGGCATTGTAAGGAGATCCGTTGGATTACTCGTTGGATTACCCGTGTTTAGGGCGGACCTAGATAGTAACAAGATTTCATAAACTTGGCCTAGATTACTGAAAATTCGTAAATGCCACTTTAGTCTACTAAACGATCCGTTAAAATTTGATATCAGAGTCATGGACTTTTAGTAACGATAGGTGATATAGTTCAACACTCTTTTAATAAGGGCTCAAATCATTGATAAGATCAGTAATAATACATCTACCTCTAAGATTGATAAAATAGGGGAAATTCCTACCAAAGAAGGTTCATATACCATGGCTGAAGTGCAAACTCTCTTACTAGAAAGGAGGAAACTTGTAAGTTCCCCTACTACGATCAATGATCTAAAGCAAGAGATTAATAATCTCAAAGAAGACATTCAACAACTCAAAGAAAAGAATGTCATCATAGAGGTTCGTATTGATAGTTTCGAAACTCGCAGAGACTTGAGTAATAACTCAGCATCCTCGTCCTCATGCAAAGGAGAATGTAATAATATTGATTTTCTTAAAAATATTAATTTTAGTAATACCAAAGGGGATTTTCGACAAAACTTAAAAGCTTTTACTTCTCAAAAGTTTTATACGAAAATCACTCTTCTTATTGATTATAATTATAAAAAAGAATTTATTGCTCTTATTGACAGTGCAGTTGATTTAAATTGCATTCAAGAAGGATTGATCCCCTCAAGGTATTTTCATAAAACTACTCATAGCTTGAGGTCAGCAAATGGTAGCAAAATGAATATTGAATTTAAACTACCTAAAGCTTTTATTTGCAAGGAAAAAAATTGTGTTCCTCAAAGCTTTGTTTAAGTAAAAGATATTACTAACCAAATTATTTTGGGAGTACCTTTTATAAATGATATTTTCCCCCTTACTTATTGGGATAATGAAAAACTTATTGTTACTTGGAATAATAAACCTTTTATACTTGAATTTATTACAAAACCTTTTACGAGGATGATTAATGAATTAACCTCAAAAATGATTTTAAAAAATAATCAGGTCAGCTTTTAAAAAGGTGAAATCAATAGCATTGAAATTAATAATACTCTTCAGAATCCTAAATTGTAGGACAAGATTGCTTTATTATAGAATCAATTTTCCCTTGAGATATGTGGGGATCATCCTAATTCTTTTTGGAATAGAAAGAAGCATGTGGTAAGTCTTCCTTATGAAGAAAGCTTCGTGGAAGATAATATTCCCACAAAAGCAAGACCTTGCCAGATGAATTCTGATTATCTATAATTATGCAAAAAAGATATTGAGTCTTTGCTTCAGAAAGGGCTTATAAGGCATTCCAAGTCTCCATGGTCTTGTACAACTTTTTATGTTAATAAACATGCTGAGCAAGAAAGAGGTGCCCCCAGGTTGGTCATCAATTATAAACCGCTTAGTAAAGCACTTTGATGGATCAGGTATCCGATTCCTAATAAGAAGGATTTATTAGATAGGGTTTATGACCCCATAATATTCTCTAAATTTAATTTAAAATCAAGTTATTGGCATTTCCAGATAGCGGAATCTGACAGGTTCAAAACGGCTTTTAATGTCCCCATGGAACAGTTTGAATGGAACTTTATGCCATTTGGTTTAAAGAATGCTCCATCAGAATTCCAAAAGATCATGAATGATATCTTTATACCTTATAGTAACTTTATTATAGTGTACATAGACGACATTCTAGTATTTTAAAAAAATATAGAAACTCATTTTAAGTATCTTGATTTATTCAAAAAAATCATTTTTCAAAAGGGTTTAGTTCTATCTAGTCCAAAATTGGCTTTGTTTCAAACAAGAGTCAGGTTTTTAGGACATTTTATTGAGAAAGGTAATATCATTCCTATTAATAAGAGTATAGAGTTTGGTTCTAAATTTCCTGATATTATCACTTATAAAACTCAATTGCAGAGATTTCTTGGAAGTCTGAATTATGTCGCCCCTTTTATAAAGGATTTAGCTATTGATACAACTATACTTTACGATAGGCTTAAGAATAACCCAAAAGCATGGTCAAATGATCATACTGAAGCTATCAAGAAGATTAAATAGATAGTTAAGAATCTTGTCTCACATTGGCCAATCCAAATTGGGAAAAGACGGTCGAAATGGATGCTTCAGATATAGGATATGGTGGTGTTCTAACACAATATTGCCCTGACTATAAGTGACATTGTATTGTCCAATAATATTTTGGGAAATGGAATGCGGCCCAGAAAAATTATGCCACTATAGCTAAAGTAATTTTTGCTATAGTAAAAAGTATTTTGAAATTTCAAGGCAATCTTTATAATCAAAAGTTTTTATAAAAACTGATTGTTAAGCTGCTAAGTTCATGCTTAATAAAGATTGTAAACATGATGTTTACAAACAAATGTTTGCAAGATGGCAAGCATTATTAGCTCTTTTTTATTTTGAAATTCACTATTAAAAAGGAGAAGATAATAGTCTCCCTGATTTTCTCGTTCGAGAATATTTAAATTAATCATTGTTCTTCCTAATTTCAGGATGAGACCATCGTCCCCCCCCCCATCAAGAAGGGGAAGAGGAGGAAGAACTCAAGGAGGAAGAGGAGGTCATATCTTTGCTTTAGATTTATAAAATATTTTTTCGCTTTTCCTTTTTTCTGCTCTTCGCTCTTTTCTTTCAATTCTCTTCCTTTTCCACTCCTTATAATCTTTTCGAGATCTACTTTTGGAAGAGTGTTTTTCCTTTTGCTTCTCCTTTTTATCTTTAGAAGCAGTCTTTGGGATATCTAGAGCGAATTGCTCACAAAATTCTCCCAATTGTTGTCTTTCATTTAGACAATGCCTTTGGATCTGTTGAAACCCCCATTCTTAATGGTTATTGAATATGAAACTGTAGCTTAATAAAGCACTTCGATGGATCAGGTATCCGATTTTGTAAAAACTTTAAGGGTATCATTTAAGAAGGCGATGCTTTTATGGCTTCTGAGAATGGTATCTAGATAAGAGGAGAAAGGAGAAAATTGGAACTTATAAGAAAATGTGGAAATTGTATTTGATTAACACTTTATTTATTTTATGGTTTAATTTAATTAAATTTCCAAAGATAGCCATTTCACTTTTTTACTTATATACTCAAAAGTATTTATATTTTATACTTAGCTCTTCTTTTTATTATTCGTCTTCTCACTTAACTTATACTTTTTATTACTCAAAAGTATTTATATTTTATACTTAGCTCTTCTTTTTATTATTTGTCTTCTTTTGACAGTGGTGTCGATACCTTGTGTGATTAGCTTACTGTGAACCATGTATGATGACACCTAGAATTTGCCCCATTAGTCCGGTTAACTAAGTGAAGGAATTTCTTGAGATGATCTTAGGCAACTTTAAAGAGTGTGAACCAATTTGACATTATACCTCTTTTTGTGGCCTACCTTGTGAGTGTGTGAACTCCTTTTAAGCACCCCTTGAGCCTTATCCTTTTCTTGGAAGAAACTTGATGAAAGCTTAACCTTTCTTGATCCATTAACCATAATCCTCATGATTTGTGACCTGTTTAAACAACCAACTTAGGCCAAAAGCCTAAGTTGGGGGTGTGGTGAAAAGAAAAGGTGAATCAAGAAAATGCAAAGAAGTCCCTTGTGCCCATGTTTTGAGAAAAATGGAACCCCTCCATTTATGAAAAAGAAAAAAAGAAGAAAAGAATGAAAAATAAAAAGAAAGAAAAAGTTGTGGAATAAACTTGTGAGAATACAAAGAGAATGGGGTTTCCAACGGTCCATGGAATATTAATAAGAGGTGACTTTTGAGCTTGAATGAAAATGATGAAGAAAAGGGAAGAAGGTGTTGTTCACATCACATTTCATGAGGATTACAAACTAGAAGCCTAAATGACCATACATTTGCACTCAGCCCCATTACAAGCCTTGAGAAAAAAAAAGACCTTTTTGATCTTGAATGAGCTGAAACAAAAGCCGATTGGAAAATAAGGGCAAATTTATTGGTGAAAATCATACATTGTGTTCATCTTTGTGAGTGTGATCGTTGCATTTCATTCCGAAACTTTAAATTGTTGAATCATTGTGTGAGAATATCAAATCATTCTTTGTTTGAGGGCATTTGATCACCTTTACTGAGCTTGAACTTTCATTTGAAGCAAGTAATGTGAACTTGAGATTCTTTGGTAATGGTGAGTCACAACTTGAATCTTTGAGTGTACAATTGATCATTGCATGAGTAAGTTGAGTCTTTTTGTGTGCATTCATGATTTAGTCTTATGTAGCACCCTTTGAGACATCCTTTTTGAACTGCTGAACTTGAGTTTTACTTGAGGACAAGCAAAAGTTTAAGTTGGGGGTGTTGATGAGTCCACGATTCGGACTCATTTTGGGCTCTATTTTAATAGATTTAGTGTCCTCAAATGCATATTTTGTCACAATAACTGATGTAAATCTTTGAATTTTGGGTATTTGGACTTCGGGACAAAGCATGGACACTATTAAGGAAGAAGGAACAAGGAGGCTCAAAAAAAGAAGAAATGAAGGCCTGAGGATCGCCTAACCCATTAAGTGAGTCGCCGAATGGCCTTGGTCTCGCCTAATGTTATAGTGTGCCATTCCCTGAAGGAGAAGATCTAGTCGGCGAGATAACTGAGTAGTCGACGTGTTGCCGAACAGTTCTATGATGCAGTGATTTATCTCCCAAATGTACAAGACCTCAAGGATGTTGAAGGCAAAAGCAGAACGGTGATACAAATGACCAAAGGGTGGATCGGTGATCCCAACTTACTGCACCGAGTGATCCTTCGTAGCACACTTTTTGACAACTATAAATACTTGTTCGAATTTTTAGTTTTGTATCATCTTATGCAATCACAAACCATTTTTAGAGTTATTCAGCTTTAGAACTTGGTTTTTGGAGACAATTTTCCTTAGCTTTGAAGACTTTAAAGATTCCCATTTCGAAGAAATTGGAAGTGGGTATTGATGATTCTTCATCTTAGACATTTTTAAAGACTATAACAGTCATACCCAATTGATGGAAACACTTTTCGGTATCGATGTCTATCTTTTTACTATGTCTAGCTAAAACCCCAATTCTTGTGGTGTGACTATGGGTTAAATTAACAGTTGGGTATTGCTAATTGATTGTTTATTCGCTGTTTAAAAGTGATTTTTTTCAGTAATTGTGGTTGAATTTAATGGGTTGTAGTTGCAAATACAATCTTAACTTCGTGTTTTTGGCTTGCTCGAGAGAGAGGTCGTAAAACAAAAATTATTGAATCGATGGTCTGTAGGCAGTGGGTTGACATGGGTTTAACTTGAGAGAGTGAATCCTAAACCCTTTCCCACACATTCAACTCGAGAGAGTGAATGGGCTACAGAGAAGGTTGTGCTTCATTGCGGCTTATTGGTGTTCAAGAGAAACCAATTCGATTCGGGGTAAATTGTTCGAGAGAAAGTTTAGCCCCACTAAAGACTAGCTTATTCACGGATTTACAGCGGTTTACCATTAATTACAATTACCATGTTGTTTACCTAAGCCCATAATTCTATCACATCCCAAGAATCCCGTTTCCATATTCATATTTTTGTGTTAATTGTTGTTTTTAGTTGCTAGTTGACTACAAACCCCCCTTTGATACTTGACACTTGTGTTACCCTTTAATTTATCATGTTTTTCTTTGTCAATATTTATAGCTATGATTGACTTGATCACATTTATGCATTTCTATTGATTCTCAATTACGAACCGCTCCCTTGGGACTCGACCCCAACTCACTAGTTGGGTTATATTACTACTCACGATCGTTGGCACTTGAACTAGAGGTAGTGTCATAGTACGTGAAATCACTTACACCTAACCGATTGTGAGTTGGGCTATGGTCGAGAGTGCCTCCATGAGAAGTTTATTTCCCCGTGAGCTAAGAGAAGCAAAGGTAAGAAAATTCCTTACTCTTAAGAAGAAATCTATGAGTGTTCATGAGTATAGTCTGAAGTTTACCCAACTTTCCCATTATGCTCTGGAAATGGTTGTGGATATGAAGAGTAGGATGAATCTATTTGTTGTCGGGCTGTCTCGTATGTTAAGTAAGGAAGTTAAGGCACTATAATGACCCGAACCATCATTATTTAGGAGAAATAAAAATCTAAAAAAATTCTGGGACACTATCCGCCAGGGCGGGAGAGATGCCGCTAGGGCGGCGGCACCAGGGCGGGGTAAATTGGCGCCAGAGCGGAATAGGCAAGACAGGATGTAAATAATGTGAAATCATATTTCCTCCTTCTTCCTAAATTGCCTAAATTAGTCATAAAACACCTTATAAACCCCCAAAAAGCTATTGCAAGGTTGGGAAGAAGGGAAAGAGAGATTTCTAGCGTGTAGATGTCGATGGATTGCAGATTTCTAGTCAAGATCACCGTCATGAATCCCGAAAACAAGAATCAAAGACCAAACTACGTGCAGCTGCTTGGTGCTCAGGTAGGCTAGGTTTTATGAATTGAGTAGTTTAAATATGTGCTCACTACGTAATATATGTAAATCGATGGTAGGATTTATGTGTAGGCCTTCGTGCACCGAATGAGTTATGATTTAGTCCTAGAAAGAAGCCTTAGATGATGAACTTGGGTTAAGTATGGTCGAATTAATTTTTACATGATATGCGTTGATGAATAGTTCATTGTGATGGTGGTGATTCTATGATTGTGTGATGTATGTTCGTTCTTGCTTCATTATGATACGTGTATGTATACGAATGTTGCATTGTTGATTACACTTGTTGTAGATGAGGATATATGAATGATGAATGCCATGCATCATGAACAATTTATATGATTATGAGGATATACTTGTGATTGTGATTGTGGTTTGTTGAATGGATCGGTTGCCACGTTCTGGCATAACTAACTTGGATCGGTTGCCACATTCTGGCAGAACTAACTTGGATCGATTGCCATGTTTTGGCATAACTATAGATCGGTTGCCACGTTCCGACATAATTATTGGATCGGGTACCATATTCTGGTATGTTAACAGTTTGGGTTTGGGTTCCATGAGAGGACCAATTATTAGATATAAATTATGTATCTTGATAAATGAGAAACGGTACCTTGTTCGTAATGAGAAGTGATATTGTGATTTTCCGAAGTGGGTATATGTTATGATGACTTATATTTGATTGTTCTTTGTGTGGAGTGAACTTGTTGTGTATAGCGGAAGGGCAAAGTGTTCAAGGGGCGAATAAGTAATAGCAAGGGTTGTTCGTGTGTTGTAATAGAGAGAAGTAGAGGTAGCGTATGTGATGAAATATGATTAGGTGGATTTCACCTTGGAGAAAGGGATTGGGTTTAGTGGTAAGAAACTTGATGTACTGTACTATGTGACCATGGTTGGGTAATGTGACGAGGAAGTAAGGGTATGACGTGAGCGGTTAGTTGAAATGTTTTGGGGGTTGTATTTGGGGATCTTTCTATGTGTTAGAATGGTTAGGCTATGATCAAATACATGGTAAGTAGGTTGATCGAGAAGGTGGTTAGTAGTCAGAGTACTAGTGTAATTTGGAGGTATTTCAAGAGAGGGTAAATGTGGAGAAGCGAGTGGTTTATTTCATGATCTTACTAGTTGGTTTCTTATGTTATGTGGTGGGCGTCAGGTTGACCGATGATGCCTACCAGTACGTGTGTTTTGTACTGATACTACTCTTGCTATGTCTTTCTGACATAGTCTGGATGCAGGTTGGTGATGTTTCATTAGGTGAAGGCGAAGAGATTCTCCAGCAGCTTCTATCTTTCCTTCCACATGGTGGGAGCTGTGTCTTTATTTATTTTGTCCAGTCGTACTTTTAGTAGCTCTTGTACCTGTTTAGACTAGATCCTTAGGGGTGTTAAATTACTTTGAAGTTGTGTTAAAGTTTCTTACTTATAAAATTTCATCAATATATTTCCTTTCGTTTTATTAAATTTTCCGCATGTTTTAATTATTGATGGAAGAGGGTTCTCCTACTTAGGTGGTAGTACGTAGGTGCCCGCATGGCCTGGTGGGTTGGGTCGTGACAGGCAACCATGCTAATAGGTGACATGGACATAGCTAGGTTGATGATCGATGTGCAACAAGTTGAGGAGGACAAGCTGAGGGATAGATAAGAGTTTAAAAACAAGAGGGCTAAGACTTCAGGGAATGAGTACAGTCTTCCTTTCAACATAAGCATAAGGGACCTGCTCCATCATCTTCTAGTTCAGCTGCACCCAAAAACAAATGTGAGTATAATAGTCAGAATTCCCAGCACTTAAGGGCTAGACCTGCACAGTCTCAGGGTAGTGTGGCACAGGGAGGTAACTGGGCTCTTGCATGTGCCAAGTGTTGTATAACCCACCCATATAAGTGTCGCAATGGCTCCATAAGTTGTTTCAAGTGTGGACAAGAGGGTCACTTCATTAAAAAGTGGCCTAAATACAAGCAAGGTAGTGGAAATCAGGGCAATAGAGCCTAATATTTATCAGTTGCTCCACCAGACAGGGCTGCACCTAGGGGAGCTACTTCCGGTACTGGCGAAGGAGCAAATCGCCTTTATGCGATCACTAGTCGTCAAGAGCAAGAGAACTCTCCTGATGTTGTCACTGGTATGATCAAAGTCTTTACTATTAATGTTTATGCTTTGCTAGACCCAGGACAAAGTTTATCTTTTGTAACCCCTTATCTTTCAAATAATTTTGATGTTCTTCCTGAGAAACTCTGTGAACCCTTTTAGCGTTTCAATACCTATTGGGGAGTCTATTCTAGCTGAGCGAGTTTATCGTGATTGTGTAATTTCCATCAATCACACAGACACCCTGGCTGATTTAAATGAGTTAGACATCGTAGATTTTGATGTTAATCTAGGTATGGCCTTGCTTCATGCCTGTTATGCCTCCATTGATTGTAGAACTCGAGTTGTTAAGTTCCAAATTCCTAATGAGACAGTTATAGAGTGGATTAGTAGTTCAACAATGCATAAGGGTCATTTTATTTCGTACCTTAAGGCAAGAAAGTTAGTTTCCAAGGGGTGTCTATCACTTAGTTTGAGTTAATGACTCTAGTGTTGAGATACCTCTTATTCAGTTAGTCTTAGTAGTAAAAGAGTTTACAGAAGTCTTTCCAGATGATCTACCCAAAGTCCCTCATGAGAGAGATAGGCTTCGGTATAGATGTTCCTCCAGATACTCATCCTATATCTATTCTGCCATATAGAATGGCACCAACAGAGTTGAAAGAGCCTAACGAACAGTTGAAAGATCTCCTTGATAAGGGCTTTATTCAACCAAGTGTCTCACCTTGGGGCACTCCGATTTATTAGTGAGGAAGAAAGATGGTTCCCTTATGATGTGTATTGATTACCGCCAGTTGAACAAGGTTACCATCAAGAATAAGTATCCTTTTCCAAGAATAGATGATCTTTTTTATCAGCTGCAGGGTGCTACTTGTTTCTCTAAGATAGATCTCAGATTAGACTACCATCAGTTGAAAGTAAGGGAATGTGATATTCCAAAGACAACATTCAGGTTCCATTATGGTCATTATGAGTCCTTCGGTTTGACCAATGCGCCTGAAACATTATGGACCTTATGAATAGAGTATTCAAACCTTATTTAGATATGTTTGTTATCGTCTTCATTGATGACATACTAATCTATTTGAGGAATGAAGAAGATCATGCTAGTCATCTCAGAGTAGTTCTCCATACTCTAAAAGATAGAGAGTTGTATGCCAAGTTCTCTAAGTGTGAGTTATGACTTGAGTCTATGGAATTCTTAGGGCACATTGTGTCTAGAGAGGGAATTAAAGTTGATACCCAGAAAAATAGTGGTAGTGTAGAATTGGCCTAGACCCACATCTCCAACTGACATTAAGAGTTTCTTGGGTTTGGCTGGATATTATAGAATGTTCGTAGAGGGGTTCTCATCTATTTCATCCCTTTTGAACAAGTTAACTCAGAAAATTGTGAAGTTTCAATGGTCAGAAGCTTGTGAGAAAAACTTTCAGGAATTGAAAAGAGGTTGACTACTTCACCAGTTTTAACCTTACTAGAAGGTACTCAAGGTTTTGTGGTGTATTGTGATGCATCTAGATTTTGTTTGGGTTGTGTTTTAATGCAGAATGGCAAAGTTATAGCTTATTCCTCCAGACAATTGAAAGTTCATGAGAGGAACTACCTAACCCATGATCTAGAGTTGGTTGCCGGAGTATTTTCTTTGAAAATATGGCACCATTATCTTTATGGTGTTCATGTGGATGTGTTCACAGATCACAAGAGTCTTCAGTATGTGTTTACTAAAAAAAAGATTAATCTTAGACAAAAGAAGTGGTTAGAATTACTCAACGATTATGACATGAGTATTCTTTATTACCCAGGTAAGGCTAATGTTGTTGATGGTGCCTTGAGCATGTTGTCTGGCAAGGGATGTGCATAGACTTGCACGCTTAGGAGTCCGATTAATAGATTCCACAAAAGGAGGACTAGTGGTGATGAATGGGGATGAATCATCTTTAGAGTTTGAAGTTAAAGAGAAACAAGACCAAGACCCAATTTTTCTTGAATTGAAGGAAAATGTTCATAAGAAGAAAGTAATGGCTTTTGAACAAGGGTGAGATGGTGTATTGAGGTATCAAGGTAGATTGTGTGTACCAAGGGGGGATGAACTCCAAAAGAGGATCATGGAGGAAGCTTATAGCTCCAGATATTCCATTCATCTGGGTTCCACAAAGATGTATCGTGACTTGAGAGAAGTTTATTGGTGGAGTAGTATGAAGAAGGGTATTGCAGATTTTGTTGCTAAGTGTCTGAATTGCCAACAAGTTAAAGTAGAGCATCAGAGGCCCATTGGTTTGGATCAGAATATAGAACTTCCTGAATGGAAGTGAAAGATGATTAATATGGACTTCATCATAGGTTTACCAAGGTCTCGCAGGCAACATAATTCAATTTGGGTGATTGTTGATAGAATGACAAAATCAGTCCACTTTTTGCAAGTAAAGACTACTCATTCAGTAAAAGATTATGCTAAGCTATATATTCAAGAGTTGGTAAAATTTCATGGGGTTCCGGTCTCCATTATTTTAGATAGAGGTGCGCAATTTACTGCACAGTTTTGGAAGTCATTCCAAAAATGCTTGGGTTCAAACGTGAACTTAAGTACGACCTTTCATCCTCAGACAGATGGGCAAGCATAGCACACTATTCAGACCTTAGAGAATATGTTGATGGCTCGTCTGATTGATTTCAAAGGTAATTGGGATGATAACCTGCCTCTTATTGAGTTTTCTTACAACAAAGTTACCACTCCAGCATCCAAATGTCTCCTTATGAAGCTCTTTATGGTAGAAGATGCAAATCTCCTATTGGATGGTTTGAAGTTGGTGAAGCTGGGTTGATAAGACCAGATTTAGTTCATCAAGCTATGGAGAAGGTGAAAGTGATTCAAGAGAGGTTGAAAACGGCGCATAATCATTAGAAATCCTACACTGATGTTAGGAAAAGGGAGTTAGAGTTTGAAGTAGATGATTGGGTGTACTTAAAAGTTTCACCCATGAGGGATGTTATGTGATTTGGTAAGAAGGGGAAGCTTAGTCCCCGGTATATTGGTCCTTATCGAATATCCAAGAGAATTGGCAATGTAGCTTATGAGTTGGAGCTACCACAAGAGTTAGCAACGGTTCATCCGGTATTTCACATTCCATGTTGAAAAAGTGCATGAGAGATCCTTCATTGATCATACCAACTATCTTATGAAGAGATTCTGGATCGCCAAGTTCGCAAGTTGAGGACAAAAGAGGTAGTATCAGTCAAAGTTCTTTGGAGGAACTAATTTGTTGGGGGAGCTACTTGGGAAGCTGAGGAAGATATAAAGAAGAGAAATGCACATCCCTTTGAGCCCAGAAATATCCCACACCAAGGTACTAATTCTCTTCTTAATAATCTTTAATTTATGAGTTAGCATGTTGTAATTGCATTTCTTGTTGGGTGTTTGAACTGAATTTTGATGTCAACCCCTTAGCCTACTAAGAGTAATCTCATTCGCTAATTGAAAGAACTAGGAAGAAGTTAAAAATTGGAAATACCATTTTTGGAAAGAATATAAGAAAATGTGGAAATTGTTAGGTATGTTAAATTGAGTTTTTGGTGAACTTCAAACGAATATAACTCCTAGCTCAGCAAGATTTAGGTGTGTTTTCAGATATCGTAGGAAAAATCTTGGAATAATCTTTCCAACGCCACCGTGTTTGCGCGATTCCGAGTTTGTATGAGTGAGATATGACCATTTGAAGTTGGGTTGTTCAAATAAGGAAAGTTTAATCCGAATTTTGGAAGGGTAATTTAGTATTTTCTTTACCTAATTATTTAACTCAATTTTTAGGAGTTTAATTGGGGTCAAACCAGATTTTATTCAGTTTAGAAAAGTTGAAGTTCACGCTAGGGTTGGAGAAAAGAGAAAAGAAGAGAAAGGAGAAGAAAAATCAAGAATAGTCAAGAACGTTCGAGTTTGATTGTGGATTTCACCAAGGATTAAATCCTACGAGGTATGTGAGATCACATAACGTTGGGTTATTTCACCCACGCGCCAATTATGATTCAATTCAGCGAAGTATATTAGATTTGAAAGTAAATCCTTCGAGTTCTTGATGAAATTCGTTTGAATTCTTGTGGGTTGTGTTGTTGAAGTTTTCTTGAGATTTGATTCATGTTTTCGTGTGTAATTTTGAGTTGAATCTTGTATATATTGAGGTTATAATCGATTCTTGGTGTTTGGGGAAAGAACTAAGTCGAAATAGGGTGTTTACAGATGAAAAACGAAGAATAAAAGTCGTAGGGCACCTGGGCAAGGGCCTGGGGCACCGCCTCTCTCAGAGACCCAAGAAGTCAACCTATGAATTTTGGGCTCTGCGGCGCCGCGCCAGCCAGAGCGCCCCAACCCAGCCTCTGAATTTCAAGGGCTGGCGCCCCGGGCCTCTTAGAGCTTTATGGATGCTAATTCTTCCCAGTCTTCCCCTTCCTTTCTGTACTAGTTCCTTAGCAACGTACCTATGTTTTCTAGGTTATTCCAACACTTTAAGGTATGTCTAAACATCATGAAATCATCCATAAACATGAGATAATGAAACTTGAATCCATAATTCAATTCAAGGAAAGTTAAGAGTCAAGTCTTGAAGTTAAGAATCAAGTCAAGAGAGGTTCATAAAGTTTTCAAAAGTCTTTCGCAAACGTTTTAACTTTGTCTTAAGACTTAAGTTTTGAGTTGACTAAAAAGTTAAGAGTAAATTTCATTTCTTCAAAGTTTATACGGGAACTAAGTAGTCCCAAAAGTTAGAAATGTTTTCACATTTAAGCAAGAAAGGGAACATCGATTCCAAAGAGCTTTTAAGCTAAGTTTTGAGTAATTATCTCAAACCAAAGAAAAAAGTTTTGTTTTAAAAACATATGAGCTAAGTATATTTTTGCAAGTAGTATTGAGCACCGATATGGGGATGCGAGTTCATAATAACTCAATTCTACATAAACATTGTAGCCATCATGGGTAGTAAAGGATCATACTTTTTAGATGATTCCTTAAGTGCTTTTTAGCATAGACTAGTGGATCCACATAGTTAAGGCATTCTATATGACGACAAAGTATAGGACAGTTCTGACAGCGTGAGCAAGACGTTCTATCACCACTTAGGCTCATAGTGGTGGTTGTTGGTTAGAGAAACTCCCACAAAAACTATATTACTTTATTATAGGAGTACAGTTGAGTTTGTTATTGCATTTCTTTAACGAACTAAGTTTCTTTCTAATGTTGTAAAATCTTTCTATATATTGCATGTGTTTTGTTGCTTTATATTGAGTTAAGTTTATTCATGAGTTGAGTAAATCCAAGGTAAGTGTTTCTTTCAGAGTCCTTTCAAGCTTATGTTATGTTTAGTTTTTCCCTCGCATACTCGTACATTCAATGTACTGATGCCATTTGGCCTGCATCGTTGTTATGATGTAGACACAGGTAACCAGGATCATCATCCAGCGCCTCGTTGATCCAGTTGAGCACTCAGAGTTTGTTGGTGAGCCTTCTTGCTTTCCGGAGGGCCCCTTTTTACATTTCTTTCTAGTATTTCAGTTGTAAGGATGATCGGGGGTCTTGTCTCGACATCCCTCTTTGTTCTAGAAGCTTCATAGACAGTTAGTAGTTCAGTTGTCTTTACATTGTTATTCCTGATGTTGCCATTTTGGCTAAGTTATTATCTCTTCAGTTATTGTATGAGTCATGTTTTTTATGTTTAAGTCTTCTGCTAAGTAAGTAAACCAGGCCAAGGGTTTGCTTGGAGCCAGCAATGGTTCTCGAGTTCCAGTCCCGCTCAAGGTGTAGGCTCGGGGCGTGACATATATATAGATATATATATATACACACGTATATATATACACACGTGTATACATACATACATATATATACAGACACGCGTGTATATATGTATATGTACGTGCATATATATATATATACACGTACATATATATCAAGGGGTGGAAGGTAGGCAACCTATCCTAATGTAAGTATTAGTGTTTGCTTGAAGGCCCGAATCGGTGACCTATAGGTCACATAGAAAACTTTATCACTGATTCAAGACTTCCGTGCCGAATAAACATTATGCATGTAAATAAATTAAATCTTGTTATTTTTCATTTATCTTTAGATTCAATTCAACATTATTACATTGTAATAGAAAAAAATAAGTAGGCAACGTCCATTAGGAATCATGGTAATCACGTAATAGATGACATTATATGAAAACACTAAATAAACGTGATTAAACACTTGAAAAATAGACTCAAAATATGAAAAAAATAAACAAATATAAAAATACATGCGACAAAATAGACCCGTAAAATGAAAATATTAAATAAAAATAACAAAGAATTTTTTATTTTTCTTTAGATTCAATTCAACATTATTACTTAACAATTGCACTTGAATAAATAAAAAGAAAACATTTGTTAGAAACCATGATAATCACGTAATAGATTCATATAATACAAAACAACAACTAAACGTGACAATACACGTGAAATGGAGTCATAATATAAAATTTTGATAATACATGTGACAACAATGAGACTTGTGGTATGAAAACATTAAATAAATGTTACAATACTTGTGAAAAATGCACTCACACACCTACTATAAATTATACAATTGTTCCTCTCAGAATTGCGCAATATTATTCAATAAAAACATCTTATTTTCTTCTGCAATGGAAAATGAGATCAAGAAAGGTAAGCAAAAGATTGAGTTGAACTTAATTGAGTCAGAGAGAGCACGCGCTATAAGCTTTTCCAAAAGGAAAAAAACCTTGTTCCAAGATGCAGAAAAGCTTGCAAATCGGAGTGGAGATGAAGTTGGCATTATGCTTTTTTCACCCGGTGGAAAACCATTTTCTTGTGGTTCCATAAGTATTGAGGTATAATTGAAAAGTTTTTAAAAGGGAAACTAGAGGATCGCCAACATGATCATGCTGAGGGCAAACCAATTGGATTTGAGGAACTTGAAGATCTTCGCAAAGAATTGAAAATGCTTAACGAGAAAGAAAGAAGACGAATATTAATGTATAAGATTATGCACCCTGGCTCAGAAATACCTCCAGATAAACACATGGAGGAGCAGAGGGTGGCAATGCTATTGCGGGTAAAGAAAATTTTAAATGAAACAAAGAATGCTATTTTGGGTGAGCATTTCAAGTTTGATTTAAATGTTGTCCCTGAGCCAGAAAAAGATGAGAGTTCTTGAACTCATAATTCTCATGGAGTTGTTAACTGAAGTTGTTGATGCTAGAGCTATACTTGTAGAAGTCGTTATCAGTGATCGAGTATGCTAATATGATTGTCTTTATTATTAAGTCAATTGTTTTTAGCCTTCAAATATCTATTTATATGAGGTTTTAGGCCACAAAATAGAATGTCATGGAGTTCTTATGTTATTAAGTCAAATATTTTTCGTTAGTTTTATCTTTAGTCTTTAATGATGTTTTGTGTTGTCTAGAATGATAAATCAATTGAAATATTTTATTAAAGTAGTAAACAGTGTAAAAGTGATGGATCAAAGAAAACTGCCGTACACTCATTGATTTTATTTTATATTTTCATCTTTGTCAAGTTTAGTGCATTTACAATTTTCATCAACATTAATTCTCTGAGATCCTGAATCTCTATAATATGAGTTTATCTAATATTTATTGTCTTTATTATTATATTCAATATTCCAAAAGGGATTGTGCTTGAATTTTCAACTCGATACAAGTATGTAACAAACTAGAGTATCTTATTTTTTTTTAAATTCTGGAGAACATAAGCACCCAATACAGGTATGTAATGCACCCAAAACAATTACATCAGCCTTATAGAATACTTTACTAGATTCCAGTTTTTTTCAGGCTTAAATTTCATATAAACTAATTTAATAAATTAGTATTCCAACCTAAGACTAACCCCTAGCTGTAACTTGGTACTTAAAGCCACAAGTGACCCCAACCTAAACCATGATTTGGCATGACACTAAGAAACACAATAGTAACAACTGAAAATAAATGAATGTTGATGCTAAACTGAATTAGTCTTTTAAAGATCACACACCTTCAACCAGACAAGAATTTAAATAAACATAAGCCAAAGCTAAATTGACTATCTGATAACCTCTACTAAATTAAGTTTCTAGGACAAGCCCATAGCTAACTATAATTGTCTAAAAACTGAAAATGTAATATTGAAATGAAAATAGAGGTCGTTGTCGAATGATGATGACTCACCAAAAGTTCTACTGAGCAGATAACTGCGACCTGAATGTTGAATGTCCAAACCTATATTATCAAATAATATAGAAAAATAGTATGCAGTCAGTACTGATACTACATTCTCAGCCTAAGCTCCTCCTCTTGCGGGTGTTGCATGTCCTTTGCTCCTGCCCCTACCCCTACCCGTACCTCTTCCTCTACCTCTGTCACGTCCTCTCACTACGGGATCAGTTGTTTGCTCTTCCACTGGAGCTTCTATTCTTGTGCCATTAAATCGAATGTAAACCATCAGCGGACAAAAAAATGGAAGAGTTAGATGCCAATTTGTATTGCCAGATAATAATTAGAATCAAGTTATTGCGTGAAGAAAGAAAGAAATAGAATTTTCTAAATGCATTGTACCATAAACACATACTTGGTCATGGTACCAAAATCCAAATTGTTATTGTACCAGCGTGGTACCGGAGCCATCCATACTTAGTGTACCAACGTGGTACCCGAGACATCCATAGTTAGTGTACCAGCGTGGTATTCCAGCCATCCGAAATTAGTGTACCAGCGTGGTACCTGAGCAACCAACCAATCATGCACAATCACAAGCACAATGAACGATACCATTTTAAAATCACAAGTCAAAATAACAAATCCATCGCATGAGATTATCAATATAATGTCATTTTATATTCCTCCTTATGTATTTTCTTCCACGCATTGCATCAATGATACTACAAAGTAATAGACATGCATACATATATTAAATGGAAACATAAAACCATCACCTACCCCGAATCCACTCTCTGGAAAACTCTAAAGAATCAGAGTTTTCCCCTTTTGAAGTGTCTTGACCTATTCTTTGTCTAAAACAAATAATACAAGCAACAATCAATTGCTAATGGCTTATTAAATACAAGATTATCAACAAATTCTATCCCTCAGCCAAAATATGATCATCTTCCCGAACTTAGGACTTTTTCCATTTTGGAATCATGTAAAAACTTCTCCCTTATGGAAATAACCTAGATTCTAAGGCTTAAGAATCAATGCACAAGGATAAGGAGTCAGAATCTTACCTTTATCGATGAATTATGTGGAAAAGAAAGTGCAAACTGGCCAAAGTTACACCTCCCAACTCCAAGAATAAAAGTACAGAAAATAGGGATTTTGGGGCTGCTTTTACATAAAATCTTGTTTCGCCTTTCTAGTGGGCGCAGCCCACTATAGCAAAACTTACCTCCATATAGTGGTTTGCACGTCGCTATAGCGGGTGCCTCCCCCCTATAGTGGGAGCGGTTAAAATTTAGAAACTCATAAATCCGAGAAAGGTCACTTTTTCACAAATCAACCCGTTTCCTTGACATCCCGACATATCAAATCCATGCCAAGATCAATTTCAGAAGTTCTAGTTACCCGAATTCGATTTTGTAAGGTTCTATGGACTCGTTAATGTCTTGACTATAAGAATATATTAACCAAGACTCAACGTTACACCTTACCCATTCTCAGATGGTCCTAGACCTCACCTAACACAAATTACGTTTGAGGCTGGCCTAGTAAAAAAAAATTAATTACTATCCAAAAAGTTTTCTGGCCCAAATTTTTTAACTATTGGCCTACTAATGAGTCATAATGACTAGATCGGGTCATTACATCTAGTCATAAACTGATAAAGGATATGTGATTGTTGACAATTTAGTTCAGTATAGTCTCATTGCAATAACATTTTCTATCTAAGCTAAGAGTTATTTCTAATCATATACATTTCATCATGATTTAATTTTTTAGTGTTGTCATAGATATTATATATACCAGTAAAATGATGAATTTTACATTTAGAGCTTACAATTACCTATTCCTTTTTTATTTCTATGTACTGGTGCATTGAAGAACTGTAACGACCCATTAGGTCGTTTTGAGTATTAGAACATTTTCGACTATTCCCATAAATTTAAATGGTAATTTTGAATGAGTTATTTGACTACGATTATTTAGTTAGTGGATATCTCTTAAATGATTAATTCTTATTGGTTGGTGGTTAATGGGCTAAGTCCATAATTTAGTATTTCTCTTATCACATGTCCCATGTGTAGAAAGAAATTATTAACATTTAGTAGTTATTTAATTATCTAGTGGTTCTTAATTAATTGCGCTAATTATTATATTTAAAAGAAAATCAGCATCCTCTCGAAGAGGACTTCGGCGATAACCATTCCAACTGCATCATGTAACCATATCTAACTCTTCGTATTGTAGATATGGATAGATTATGCAGTTATTATTATGATTATTATTATTATTATTATTATTATTATTTTTATGTATTTCAATTTGGATTTATTCCTTGAATTCGGATGTTAACAAGCTAGATTAAAGATGACCGCGCGGACTACCGCCCGTCTTCTGAGATCCAGTTTCGTTGGTATCAAAGCGTAGGAACTTTCATGGTATATATATATAATTGATGTGAAATTTTTTGCCATAGATATACTCTCTCTTCAATGGAGAAAGGAGATGTAAAAAGTTCTCGTTTAGAAGAGGTAGATATACCTCAAAACCTTGATTTGTTAAACAAATGGACTATTCTGAAAGTCAATATAAAAACTATTTATGATAATGGTTGGTTTGATAAAATCTCTAATAAATAGTTAATTAAAATAATTGAACAATCCTTGGCGTTAAACTCGTCTGAACAAACTATTCGTTTATTAAATAAACGTGATATTGAATTATATAAATCTCAATATAAATTCTTGCATATTGGCATGGTTCAAATTGCGTTTAAACATTTAACTCTTAAAGGGTTACCAGAGACTTTCTTAGCTATTCTTCGAGATGCGCGAAATTTAAATTTTTGACATTTTTTGATGGGTTCGATAGAATCTACAGTGGCCTATGGTCTAGTCTATTTTAATGCTTAGCCAAATTTACAGCTATCTTTGACTAATTCTAATATATTAGATGCTTTAACTTTGAATGTTAAAACGTATAGTTATAACTGTGCACCTGGTTCTGAATTAATTTGTTTATCTTATAGAATTTATTATAAATTACTTGCTACTTCGAATTCTAGATGTAAGTTATATGATACGTCTAATCAAACTATTTTGGTAGAAACTAATTTCGCCAAATATAAGGTCACTACAAGAAGACCTATAAAATGGGAAGAAATTAATTTTCCTACTACTTGGATTCTAGATTCTATTATACCCCTGAACAAATGACCGATGCTGTCACTAATTATGAATATTCTCATATTATTCAAAATTCAAATGGAAAAATCTGTATGCAGTTTGATGATAAAGGTATTCCTTATAATAGACATTCATTTGCTTCTGATAGAAGATTAGCTATTCAACATATTTCCCCGATAGAACAACTTTTTTATGGTCCAGCTAGAAATCGCGTTGTTTCTTTGCATACTTTATCAACTGTTATATCTGCAGAAAAATAAAAAATTAAATTGATCCTCGGTTAAACATTGTTCAAACTAATGACAAATCTTCTGATATTTCTGATAAGGATATTCCTTCTGCATCCGAGATGAATTTTAATCTTAATGATGCTTAATGATGAGTGAACATAAAATTGATTTTAGTCCAGGTTCACTGGCGAGAAAATATATTCAGAATGAATTTTCAAATGAAAAATGGAACCGATTTAAAACTTGGTTTTTTGACATTTATAGTGAAGAAGATTTAAACAGTATTTCACAAGAATTTTATGAAACTTGTGCTCTACACAATCATATTATGTTCTTTTTGCCTTGATTTATAACCACTTATCTACCTTTGTTCATCAACGTTCTTGAAAGATCTTACAAAGATGAATCAGGTAAAATTATTAATTCCATTTATCCTCCTCAAGCTCCGTTTGTTTTACCTAATAATACAGGTATTACTTTTACTGCGTTTCAAAAGTTTATTGATAATGAGGTTGCCGCAGTAAGTATTAATGAAATTAATCATCTTATTTCTCAAAATAATTATTTGGGTCTATATGTTAAGGTTATTGGTGAACATATTGTTCTCTCAAAAAAAATTTAGATAGTCTAACTAATCTTATTATTCAAATTGATGATAAGCTGAAATCTGTGAAACAAGTTTCAGAACAGGCTTCTACGTCAAAACAACCTGATGTTCCTATTCAAAGACCTCCTGAGATTCAGTATTTTATTCTTAGACCTCTTCATGATCCTGAAAGCCTTTTAGATAAACAGTTTTCAGAATTTGGTGCAAGTGCAAAACCTATAAGCCTCGCTGAAGATTTTGCAGATGAGATGGAAGCCACTTTCGATTTCAAGACACAAATGGAAATGGAAGTTAATAAACTTCATGGATATCCAAAGAAGAATAGTGGTAATACTTATGCTTGAAAACCTAGTATGCAAACTTACTACTATCCCAGGCCAACTCCTCAAGATGTCTTAATAGAAGAAAGAGATTGGAATCAAACCAACACCTCTTATAGTGGAAGCGAGATTTATGAATGGAATCTCGATGGTTTGACTGATAGACAGTTAACTATTTTGGTTCATAGGATACTTATGTATTCTACCATTTGTAAGCGTGTTAATAACACTGACAGGACCATTTGCAAGATGATTATTGCAGGATTTACTGGTCAATTAACAGGATGGTGGGATAATTACATGACCCTTGATGCAAAGGCAACAGTCATAAATGCTAAGGCTACAGCCGAAGGAGTTGATAACCTAGGATTTGCTCTAGTCAAAAATAGAGAAGACGCGGTTTATACCTTAGTCTTAACTATATTAGAACATTTTAGTGGTAGATTTACCAATCAATATGAAACCGTTAGATCTTTACTAAATGGTCTTAGATGCAGACATTTAGGTGAATTTCGTTGGTATAAAGATACTTATTTAAGTCGGGTTATGGAACTACCCGAAAATGGCCTTGAACATTGGAAAGCAAAATTTATAGATGGTCTTCCTCCTTTATTAGCGGAAAGAGTAAAAAAGACTCTAAGAGATCCACAAGGAGTTGTTCCCTACAGTCATTATACTTATGGAAAGCTTATAGGAGCTTGTACTCAAGAAGGCATTAATTTATGCAATGAGTTAAAACTCTCTAGACAGCTTAAGATGGATAAGCTCAGAGAGAAATCTCAATTAGGAGATTTTTGTACTCAGTTTAGTTTACCAGATACCTCCAAAGGTTCTAACTTGGTATCTTCTAAACCTGAACCTCATAGTTCTCATCGGAAAAGAAGAAAATCTAGGAGAAGGACTAGAGAAGAAAGAGATGAGCGTATGGCTCATCGTAAATCTCATAGATTTACCAAGAACAGGTCAAGGCGAGATCTGGATAAGATAAAATGTTATAAATGTGGAAAATATGAACATATAACTCCAAATTGTAAGCTTGAAAAGCTTAAAACTCTGGAACTTGATGAAGATATTCAAGAAAAGATTTATAGTTTTCTATATACTTCTGGTTCCGAATCAGAATATGATGGTGCCAACGCAAGTTATGCAACAGAAAATGAGCAACCTGAGTCTTCTAATAAGGCTCAACAAGATTCGAATAGTTCTTGCAAATGTCATGGTGATATTTGTCATTGTGAACATGATGAATTCTACAGGCTACAATTTCAATTCAAAGGCATGAATATGTTTACCATCACTGCAGATAATGTGATAGAACTTCTAAAAGAAGTTACTGATAATACTCTTTGAGAAAGATCATTCAATTGGCTGCTGGTAAAACGAGCTCTTCTTCTAGTATTCCTAATGATAAAAAGGATAAAGATGAGTTTAATTATTCAGCTCCTTATTCTTTGTCTGAAGTTCATAATAGGCTTTCTTCTAAACAAACCATGGTTATCCACGATACCTCTTTTGATGATTTAAAGAGAGAAATGGAACATTTAAAGCAAAAGATCAATCTCTTAAACAAAACCATATTATTTGGGATCACCGTCTTACTCAGATTGAGTCTGCTGATAGCAAAGGTAAAAATAAGGTTGACGATTATACTGTTGATGAAAATACCCTAGACATTACTTCTAAACAAAATATGTTTATAGGAATGATGCAAATTGTTACTGCTCATAAATGGTATGTTAAATGTACAATATTAATTGATAATGCTTTTTCCATAACTAACATTGCTATGATTGATAATGGCGCTAACGTGAGTTGCATTCAAGAAAGTTTAGTGCCTACTGAATATTTTGAGAAAACAACTCATATGGTAAAATCTGCATCTGGTCATGCTTTAGATATAAAGTATAAATTATCTAATACTCGTATTTGCCAAAATAAAGTTTGTATTCCCCACTTCTTTTTCTTGGTAAAAAATTAGTTATACCATCCTATTATTCTAGGAACTCCTTTTATAAATGTGATTTATCCTTTTACCAACATAAATGCTAAAGGATTTTCTGCTACTTATAAAAATCAAGATATTAGTTATACTTTTATCACTGAGCCTATTTCTAGAGATATTAATGCTTTGATTGAAATGAAACAAAAGCATATTGATTATTTACAACTTGAGATATTTAGTATGAATATATTTGGTACTTTAAAACCCGCTAAAGTACAGGAAAAGATTAAGCTCATTTATGAACAAATGGCCATTGACATTTGTGCTGATCATCCTAGTGCTTTTTGGAATCGAAAAAAACATATTGTGACTTTACCATATGAAGATGATTTCTATGAGGAAAATATTCCTACTAAATCTCTTCCTTGTTAGACGAATACCGAATTGGTTGAATTCTGCAAAAGGGAAATTGATAATTTATTGCAAAAAGGTTTGATAAAACCTTCCAAGTCACCTTGGTCTTGTATTGCATTTTATGTTAATAACACAGCTGAAAAGGAACGAGGTGTTCCCAGGTTAGTTATAAATTATAAACCTTTAAATAAATATTTGAAATGGATTAGGTATCGTATTCCTAATAAAAGGGATTTATTAACAAGATTATATGATGCTAATATCTTTTCAAAATTTGATTTAAAATCTGGATATTGGCAGATCCAAATATTTAAAGACCATTCTTATAGAACGGCATTTAATGTTCCGTTTGGACAACACGAATGGAATGTAATGCCCTTTGGTTTAAAAAATGCTCCCTCAGAATTTCAAAAGATTATGAATGATATTTTTAATCCTTATTTGGATTTCATCATAGTTTATATTGATGATATTTTGGATTATTCAAAAACTCTAGAAATGCATATTAAGCATCTAGACATTAAAAAAAAAAGTCATTCAAAATGGTTTGGTAATTTCTAAACCAAAAATGAGTCTTTTCCAAACAGAAGTTAGATTTTTAGGTCATCTAATTTATCAAGGAAAAATTACTCCTATACAGCGATCTATTGAATTCGCATCTAAATTTCCTGATGTTATTACTGATAGAACGCAATTGCAAAGGTTTTTGGGAAGTTTAAATTCTATTTCTCCCTTCTACAAGAATTTGTCTCGCGACTTAGATCTGTTATACGACAGGCTAAAAAAGGATCATAAAAAACCTTGGACTAATAGTTTCACCGATTTGGTAAAAACTATTAAAGAAAGAGTTAAGTCACTCCCTTGCTTAACCCTCGCTATTCCTGCCTGGCAAAAAATTGTGGAAACAGATGCGTCCAATATGGGTTATGGTGGAATATTAAAATAGATTAACCTGCATGATAAAAATAAATATCTTATTCTGTTTCATTCAGGAAAATGGAACGATGCTCAAAGAAAATATGCAATGGTAGCTCATGAAATGTTAACTATCGTTAAATGTGTTTTAAAATTTCAGGATGATCTTAACAATAAAAAATTTGTGATAAAAACAGATGCTCAGTCAGTTAAATTTATGTTTGATAAAGATTTTAATCAAGATACTTCAAAATTAATGTTTGCAAGGTGGCAAGCACAGCTAGCACCTTTTGATTTTGAAATTCTATATAAGAAAGGAAGTGATAACTCTCTCCCAGACTTCCTATCAAGAGAATACATTCAAAATGAGTGAGTATAGTTGCAATTCAGAGAATGGTTATATTCCAGTTTCTCTTTTCTTCTCTGAAAAAAGATTAATCACTATTTTAAAGGTTCTTCCTCTCAATCGAAATTTGAAAGAATTAATTTGTTGGAAAATATAGATGGGATGGTGATGGACCTTTTCCTATCAATAGAAGAAGCGAATACTTATTATGACGCTAATTGGGAATAAATCTCAATGTTTTGTTTGCAGGATGGAAAAACCTTGGGTAACTAAGGGAAGAGGAAGGGGTAATAACCCACGAGGAAGGGGAAGATCATCCCCGAATTCATCAAGATCGTCATACGGATCTTCATCATCTAATACTCCAATTATACAGAAAGGAGGAATGAGTTTATATAACTTAAACTCTAGAGCGCAAGAAAAAGCCTCGTCATCAATACATCTAGAGGATATTCTAGAAAGTTATCCATTATATGCTAATCTACAAGAATTTTTAACACAAAAGTAAAGTGATACTTTTGCTTCAATAGCTAAAGAAGAAGTTGATGATATCAAAACATATGAAAAGGTAGAAAAAAGAGAAATGATATTTCTGTTAGAAATTTCTGATATACAGAGAAGAGAAGAGCCTTGGAAGATATTCCAGAGGTATTTAGTTAATGGGCTTTATTTCCCAGGTGGTCATACAAAACTCGGAAATATTATGAAACTCTGCTGATAAGCACAGGTGTTGAATTTTAACATTTTTCAGGATATAATACGAGTGAGAATGTTTATAACTTCTCTAAAATGATTATAAAACATATCATTCATATTGAATATTGGGGTATTTCCTCAATGACTGAAAGACAATTTAGTCTAAACAAAATCATGGTAAATTTTTCCTGTTGGGATTATATCCAGGCATTTAATAAAGTCCTCTGTTATAACAATGAGAGGCATAAACATACTTGGTTTATTAAAGTATGTGCCAAGATATTTGTTAACCCCATACCAAATTTGTTTTTAAACTGGTGGTCATACCACGGGCCAACTATAAAAATATTGCCCGAACTATTTCTCTAGTTATACAAAGAATGGGTCAAAGTTTCCCCAGATCTCAACAAGTTATATCATCAAGAACATATTTGTTATTTTCAACAAATTGAACAGATATATTTCTTTATAGAATTCTCTGTCCCATGGATTCACAAATGGGTTTCGGAAGTAGATTTCACTGAGGAACAAAGCCCCTGCTTATACAGAACTTATTACAATAATTTTTGGGATAAGTTGATGAAGAAAGATCCTCAAACAAAGTCTATATATGGACAAGAACAGCTGGATCTAATTACCAAAACCATTAAAGATTATAAAACGATTCCCAATAAAAGAATTATGTTTGATGATTAGACCTCAGTAAAGCATATGGGTAGAAAAATTTCTAATCATGATGAAGAAGAACAAGATGAAATGATTATGAAGTACCTATAAGAAGTAAAGAAAAAGATTCTTCTAAATCTGACTCATTATGCAAAATCAGATTCATCAATGCATAGTGAAACAAGTGAAGATATGCACGAAGCTCAACCATATGAAGAAGAAAGGCCAGTAGATGCACTGAAGAAAGCCGAACACTTTTTGCCAAAACTAAAAGACAAGATTTAGCAGATAAGCACTATCAGCAGGAGACAAGCACTACCAACAGTGGATGTACTATTTATAGGTCCCACATAAGGGACCCTTTATTACTATTTCTAGATGCCTCAAAAGATCTATAAATAAGGGGCTTTTATTTTGTAAAGAAGCAGGTTTTAGAAACCACCTCTTCTTGTTTTCGTTCTCTCTCTCTTGTAAAATCTTCTTAGTATTATAAGCTTGCCGGACTTTGGCTGGAGAAATAAAGTGTGTTTTTTGCTACAAGGTACTTCCTTTTATTTACAGTATTATCTTTTTATCTCTAAACTTAGCCGTGACTATGTCCGGCTAAAGAATTTTATCTATGCCGGAAAGCTATCTTTGAGAATATATATTTATCATGAAAGAACTACACTTTATCTAAATATTCATAAATTTATATATGGTTTCTTGGCTTGGTTCCGAGATGGTGGTACAGTCAAATTCAATACAACAAGTTAGTGGCTTTGTCTTAGTGACTCCGTTTAGCCAGCCGTGGTCTTAGCCTGATAAAGAGTAAAAAGGGCGCTTTACACCTGGTTAGAACTGCTAGACACATGGGCTCACTAACAATACGTATTTGAATCCAGATAGACTACTTGCTTAGGTAAAAGGATTAGATCCTTCCATACAGTCATCAAACTGTATATAAATTTGTATGTATTTCGATTCGGATTTATTCCTTGAATTCGGATGTTAACAAGCTAGATTGAAGATGACCGCGCGGATTATTGCCCGTCTTCTGAGATCCTGTTTTGTTGGTATCAGAGCCAGGTTCTTTGTGCCTTGGTTTATAACCACTTATCTACCTTTGTTCATCAACGTTCTTGAAAGATTTTACAAAGATGAATCAGGTAAAATTATTAATTCCATTTATCCTCCTCAAGCTCCGTTTGTTTTACCTAATAATACAGGTATTACTTTTACTGTGTTTCAAAAAATTATTGATAATGAGGTTGCCGCAGTAAGTAGTAATGAAATTAATCGTCTTATTTCTTAAAATAATTATTTGGGTCTGTATGTTAAGGTTATTGGTGAACATATTTGTTCTCTCGACAATAAATTAGATAGTCTCACTAATCTGATTGTTCAAATTGATGATAAGCTGAAATCTGTGAAACAAGTTTCAGAACAGTCACAGATTTTAGCTTATCATCAATTTGAACAATCAGATTAGTTAGATTATCTATTTTTTTGTCAAGAGAACAAATATGTTCACCAATAACCTTAACATACAGACCCAAATAATTATTTTGAGAAATAAAGCCCATTAACTAAATACCTTTGGAATAACTTTGTATGACTAAATCTCCTAATTGAGATTTTTCTCTGAGCTTATCCATCTATTTCTCAAGAATTTTATGAAACTTGTGCTCTACACAATCATATTATGTTCTTTTTGCCTTGGTTTATAACCACATATCTACCTTTATTCATCAACATTCTTGAAAGATCTTACAAAGATGAATCAGGTAAAATTATTAATTCCATTTATCCCCCTCATGCTCTGTTTGTTTTACCTAATAATATAGGTATTACTTTTACTGCGTTTCAAAAATTTATTGATAATGAGGTTGCCGCAGTAAGTATTAATGAAATTAATCATCTTATTTCTCAAAATAATTATTTGGGTCTGTATGTTAAAGTTATTGGTGAACATATTTGTTCTCTCGACAAAAAATTAGATAGTCTAACTGATCTAATTGTTCAAATCGATGATAAGCTGAAATCTGTGAAACAAGTTTCAGAACAGGCTAACACTTTAGTGGTAGATTTACCAATCAATATGAAACCATTAGATCTTTACTAAATGGTCTTAGATGCAGACATTTAGGTGAATTCAGATGGTATAAAGACACTTATTTAAGTCGGGTTATGGAACTACCCGAAAATGATCTTGAACATTGGAAAGCCAAATTCATAGATGGCCTTCCTCCTTTATTTGTAGAAAGAGTAAAAAAGACTCTAAGAGATCCGCAAGGAATTGTTCCCTACAGTAATTATACTTATGGAAAGCTTATAGAAGCTTGTACTCAAGAAAGCATTAATTTATGCAATGAGTTAAAACTCTCTAGATAGCTTAAGATGGATAAGCTCAGAGACAAATCTCAATTAGGAGATTTTTGTACTAAGTTTGGTTTACCAGATACCTCCAAAGGTTCTAATCTGGTATCTTCTAAATCTGAACCTCATAGTTCTCATCGCAAAAGAAGAAAATCTAGGAGAAGGACTAGAGAAGAAAGAGATGAGCGTAGGGCTCATCGAATTTGTCTCGCGACTTAGCTCTGTTATACGACAGGCTAAAAAAGGATCATAAACAACCTTGGACTAATAGTCTCACCAATTTGGTAAAAACTATTAAAGAAAGAGTTAAGTCACTGCCTTGCTTAACCCTCACTAATCCTGCCTGGCCAAAAATTGTGGAAACAGATGCGTCCAATATGGGTTATAGTGGAATATTAAAACAGATGATCTTTCATGATAAATATATATTCTCGAAGTTAGCTTTCTGGCAAAGATAAAATTCTTTAGCCGGACATAGTCACGACTTAGTTTAGAGATAAAAAGATAATATTGTAAATAAAAGGAAGTACCTTGTAGCAAACAACACTCTTTATTTCTCCGGCCAAAGTCCGGCAAGCTTATAATACTAAGAAGATTTTACAAGAGAGAGAGAGAACGAAAACAAGAAGAGGTAGTTTGTAAAACCTGCTTCTTTACAAAATAAAATCCCCTTATTTATAGATCTAATGCTTTGATTGAAATGAAACAAAAGCATATTGATTATTTACAACTAGAGATATTTAGTATGAATATATTTGATACTTTAAAACCTACTAAAGTACAGGAAAATATTAAGCTCATTTCTGAACAAATGGCCATTGATATTTGTGCTGATCATCCTAGTGCTTTTTGGAATCGAAAAAAGCATATTGTGACTCTTCCATATGAAGATGATTTCTCTGAGGAAAATATTCCTACTAAATCCCGTCCTTGTCAGATGAATACCGAATTGGTTGAATTCTGCAAAAAAGAAATTGATAATTTATTGCAAAAAGGTTTGATAAAACCTTCCAAGTCACCCTGGTCTTGTACTGCATTTTATGTTAATAACGCAGCGGAAAAGGAATGAGGTGTTCCCATATTAGTTATAAATTATAAACCTTTAAATAAATATTTAAAATTGATTAGGTATCCTATTCCAAATAAAAGGGATTTATTAACAAGATTATATGATGCTAATATCTTTTCAAAATTTGATTTAAAATCTGGATATTGGCAAATCCAAATATTTAAGACCATTCTTATATAACGGCATTTAATGTTCCGTTTGGACAATACGAATGGAATGTAATGCCCTTTGGTTTAAAAACTTCTCCCTCTGAATTTCAAAAGGTTATGAATGATACTTTAAATCCTTATTTGGATTTCATCATAGTTTATATTGATGATATTTTGGTTTATTCAAAAACTCTAGAAATGCATATTAAGCATTTATACATTTTTAAAAATATAGTCATTCAAAATGGTTTGGTAATTTCTAAACCAAAAATGAGTCTTTTCCAAACAGAAGTTAGATTTTTAGGTCATCAGATTTCTAAGGGAAAAATTACTCCTATACAACGATCTATTGAATTCGCGGCTAAATTTCCTGATGTTATTACTGATAGAACGCAATTGCAGAGGTTTTTGGGAAGTTTAAATTATATTTCTCCCTTCTACAAAAATTGCTGCTAGTAAAACGAGCTCTTCTTCTAGTATTCCTAATGATAAAAAAGGTTAAAGATGAGTTTAATTATTCAGCTCCTTATTCTTTGTCTGAAGTTCATAATAGACTGCCTTCTAAACAAACCATGGTTATCCGTGATACCTCTTTTGATGATTTAAAGGGAGAAATTGAACATTTAAAGCAAGAGATCAAATCTCTTAAACAAAACTAGATTATTTGTGATCACCGTCTTACTCAAATTGAGTCTGCTGATAGCAAAGGTAAAAATAAGGTTGACAATTATACTGTTGATGAAAATACTCTAGACATTACTTCTAAACAAAATATGTTTATAGGAATGATGCAAATTGTTACTGCTCATAAATGGTATGTTAAATGTACAATATTAATTGATAATGTTTTTTCCATAACTAACATTGCTATGATTGATAATGGCGCTAACGTGAGTTGCATTCAAGAAAGTTTAGTGCCTACTGAATATTTTGAGAAAACAACTCATATGGTAAAATCTGCATCTGGTCATGCTTTAGATATAAAGTATAAATTATCTAATACTTGTATTTGCCAGATTAAAGTTTGTATTCCCCACTTCTTTTTCTTGGTAAAACATTAGTTATACCCTCCTATTATTCTAGGAACTCCTTTTATAAATGTGATTTATCCTTTTACCAACATAAATGCTAAAGGATTTTCTGCTACTTATAAAAATCAAGATATTAGTTATACTTTTATCACTGAGCCTATTTCTAGAGATATTAATGCTTTTATTGAAATGAAACAAAAGCATATTGATTATTTACAACTTGAGATATTTAGTATGAATATATTTGATACTTTAAAATCCACTAAAGTACAGGAAAAGATTAAGGTCATTTCTGAACAAATGGCCATTGATATTTGTGCGGATCATCGTAGTTCTTTTTGGAATCGAAAAAAGCATATTGTTACTCTTCCATATGAAGATGATTTCTCTGAGGAAAATATTCCTACTAAATCCCGTCCTTGTTAGCTGAATACTGAATTGGTTAAATTCTGCAAAAAGGAAATTGATAATTTATTGCAAAAAGGTTTGATAAAACCTTCCAAGTCACCCTGGTCTTGTACTGCATTTTATGTTAATAACGCAGCTGAAAAGGAACGAGGTGTTCCCAGGTTAGTTATAAATTATAAACCTTTAAATAAATATTTGAAATGGATTAGGTATCCTATTCCTAATAAAAGGGATTTATCAACAAGTTTATATGATGCTAATATCTTTTCAAAATTTGATTTAAAATCTAGATATTTGGAGATCCAAATATTTAAAGACCATTCTTATAGAATGGTATTTAATGTTCCGTTTGGACAATACGAATGGAATGTAATGCCCTTTGGTTTAAAAAATGCTCCTTCAGAATTTCAAAAGATTATGAATGATATTTTTAATCCTTATTTGGATTTCATCATAGTTTATATTGATGATATTTTGGTTTATTCAAAAACTCTAGAAATGCATATTAAGCATTTAGACATTTTTAATAAAAATAGTCATTCAAAATGGTTTGGTAATTTCTAAACCAAAAATGAGTCTTTTCCAAACAGAAGTTAGATTTTTAGGTCATCTGATTTGTCAAGGAAAAATTACTCCTATACAGCGATCTATTGAATTCGCATCTAAATTTCCTGATGTTATTTTTGATAGAATGCAATTGCAGAGGTTTTTGAGAAGTTTAAATTACATTTCTCCCTTCTACAAGAATTTGTCTCGTGACTTAGCTCCGTTATACGACAGGCTAAAAAAGGATCATAAAAAACCTTGGACTAATAGTCTCACCGATTTGGTGAAAAATATTAAAAAAAGAGTTAAGTCACTGCCTTTCTTAACCCTCGCTAATCCTGCCTTACAAAAAATTGTGGAAACAGATGCGTCCAATATGGGTTATGGTGGAATATTAAAACAGATTAACCCGCATGATAAAAATGAATACATTATTCGGTTTCATTCAGGTAAATAGAGCGATTCTCAAAGAAAATATGCAACGGTAGTTCATGAAATGTTAAATATCGTTAAATGTGTTTTAAAATTTCAGGATGATATTTACAATAAAAAATTTGTTATAAAAAAAGATGCTCAGTCAGTTAAATTTATGTTTGATAAAGATTTTAATCATGATGCATCAAAATTAATGTTTGCAAGGTGGCAAGCACAGCTAGCACCTTTTGATTTCGAAATTCTATATAAGAAAGAAAGTGATAACTCTCTCCCAGACTTCCTATCAAGAGAATACATTCAAATTGACTGAGTATAGTTGCTATTCAGAGAATGGTGATATTCCAGTTTCTCTTTTCTTTACTGAAAAAAGATTAATCACTATTTTAAAGGTTCTTCCTCTCAATCAAGATTTGAAAGAATTAATTTGTTGGAAAATAATAGATGGGTTGGTGAAGGACCTTTTCCTATCAATAGAAGAAGCGAATACTTATTATGACATTAATTGGGAATAAATCTCGATTCTTTGTTTGCAGGATGGAAAACCCTTGGGTAACTAAGGGAAGAGGAAGGTGTAATAACCCGCGAGGAAGGGGAATATCATCCCCGAAATCATCATGATCATCATACGGATCTTTATCATCTAATACTCCAATTATACAGAAAGGAGAAATAAGTTTATATAACTTAAACTCCAGAGCGCAAGAAAAAGCCTTGTCATCAATACATCTGGAAGATATTCTAGAAAGTGATCCATTATATGCTAAACTACAAGATTTTTTAACATAAAAGCAAAGTGATACTTTTGCTTCAATCGCCAAAGAAGAAGTTGATGATATCAAAACATATGAAAAGGTACAAAAAAGAGAAATGATATTTCTCTTAGAAAATTCTGACATACAAAGAAGAGAAGAGCCTTGGAAGATATTCTAGAGGTATTTAGTTAATGGGCTTTATTTCCCGGGTGAGTCATACAAAACTCAGAAATATTATGAAACTCTGCTGATAAGCACATGTGTTGAATTTCAACATTTTCTGGCTATAATACGAGTGAGAATGTTTATAACTTCTTTAAAATGATTATAAAACATATCATTCATATTGAATATTGGGGTATTTCCTCAATGACTGAAAGACAATTTAGTCTAAACAAAGTTATGGTAAATTTTACCTATTGGGATTATATCCAGGAATTTAATAAAGTCCTCTGTTATATCAATGAGAGACATAAACATACTTGGTTTATTGAAGTAAATGCCAAGATATTTGTTAACCGTATACCAAATTGGTTTTTCAACTGGTGGTCATACCACGGGCCAACTATAAAAATATTGCCTGAACCATTTCTCAAGTTATACAAAGAATGGGTCAAAGTTCCCCAGATCTCAACAAGTTATATCATCAAGAACATATTTGTTATTTTCAACAAATTGAACAGATATATTTCTTTATAGAATTCTCTGTCCCATGGATTCACAAATGGGTTCCAGAAGTAGATTTCACTGAGGAACAAATCCCCTGCTTATACAGAACTTATTACAATAATTTTTGGGATAAGTTGATGAAGAAAGATCCTCAAACAAAGTCTATATACGGACAAGAACTGCTGGATCAAATTACAAAAACCATTAAAGATTATAAATCGATTCCCAATAAAGGAATTATGACTGATGATTCGACCTCAGTAAAGCATATGGCTAAAAAAGTTTCTAATCATGATGAAGAAGAACAAGATGAAATGATTATGAAGTACCTAGAAGAAGTAAAGAAAAAGATTCTTCTAAATCTGACTCATTACGCAAAATCAGATTCATCAATGCGTAGTGAAACAAGTGAGGATATGCACGAAGCTCAACCATATGAAAAAGAAAGGCCAGTAGATGCACTAAAGTAAGCCGAAGACTTTTTGGCAAAACTAAAAGACAAGATTTAGCAGATAAGCACTATCAGCGGGAGACAAGCACTACCAATAGTGGATGTACTGTTTATAGGTCCCACATAAGGGACTCTTTATTACTATTTCTAGATGCCTCAAAAGATCTATAAATAAGGGGCTTTTATTTTGTAAAGAAGCAGGTTTTAGAAACCACCTCTTCTTGTTTTCGTTCTCTCTCTCTCTTTGTAAAATCTTCTTAGTATTATAAGCTTGCCGGACTTTGGCCGGAGAAATAAAGAGTGTTGTTTGCTACAAGGTAGTGTTAAAAGGTGTACAACATCAGCCCCCTATTATTTAGTTTGACTAAGTCTGCACTATGGCTATATTTTAGCTTTCAGTTGGTAGTTGTTTTCTTTTAACTCGTGATAGTTTTCCTATTTTGTAGTATTGCAGAATTGTGTTCCTATTTTGTAGTATTGCAGAATTGTGTTCCTAAGCCTATTGAATAATACATCCAGTAACAATCTCTACAACAAACTTTGGTTCTCTTTTATTCTTCCTGTTATTTCCTTTTTCAACTATTGGCTTCTCTATCAAGCTGTGTTCATCATTTGGTATCAGAGCTACGTTTAAAGGAGAGAAAGAGAAGCCACACATAACATATATACTAACTGCTTTATTCTGTTGCGATGACTGATTTACATGCCATAGGTGGAGTTAAGAAACTCAACCATGAGAATTACAAAACATGGATGACATGTATGAATTCCTACATGGAAGGTCAAGATCTTTGGGTGGTTCTTAACGGAAGTGAAGTCAAACCAGGGGAAGAAGAACCAAATGGCGCATTGAGAAAATGGAAGATTAAAGCAGGAAAAACATTATTTACCCTCAAGACCACCATTGAAGAAAACGTGTTGGAACATATACGTGATGTTGGAACACCAAAGGAAGCTTGGGACACGCTGGATGCACTCTTTTCAAAGAAGAACGACACACGACTACAACTTTTAGAAAGTGAGTTATTGTCGATAACTCAAAATGATATGAGCATTGCACAATACTTTCACAAAGTGAAGTCGATATGCCGTGAAATTTCAGAATTGGAACCAACAGCTCCAATCGGGGAAACCAGGATGAAAAGAATAATCATTCATGGTTTGAGATCTGAGTACAGAAACTTTGTTACTGCAGTACAGGGATGGCAAATTCAACCATCACTTGTTGAGTTTGAGATTATGCTTGCTGGCCAAGAATCCATGGCTAAGCAAATGGGCGGAACTTCACAAAAAGGTGAGGAGGAAGCACTCTATATCAACAAAAGAAGAGGGAACTCCTAGAAGGACAATGTAGTTGGGAAGAAAAGAAATGAGGATAAGGAAAAAAAATCATCAAGGAGAGGGGAAATATCGTCCAGGGGGAGCTTCAAAGAACTATTGGGGCAAAAACAAGAGGTTTGAAGGGAAGTGTCATCACTGTGGAAAGAAGGGCCATAATGCCAAGGTTTGCTGGTTCAATAAAAAGGCTGTTGAGAGCAATGCTGTAGCCACTTCTAGTCCAAAGGAAAAGAGTGAAGATATTTGGGATGCTGAAGCATTTTTTGCTGTAGAACAAGAGGAGTTAGCTCTTACAGTAACAACCTCTAAACAAATTGATTATGAGAATGACTGGATTGTTGACTCAGGGTGCTCAAACCATATGACTGGTGACAAGGAGAAGTTGTAAAATCTAACCAAGTACAAGGGAAGTCGTGAGGTGGTGACAACCGATGATACAAAATTATCGATAGCTCATACCGGTAAGGCTGTAGTGTCACCAAATAGTAGTGCTGATCTGATGTTGCTTCAAAATGTTTATCATGTCCCAGGTATGAAGAAAAATCTCCTTTCAGTAGCACGATTAACATCTACATGTCATTTTATTCTGTTTGGTCCACAAGATGTAAGAATATATCATGATCTTGAAATTAAAAAAGAGCCAGTACTGAAGGAACAATGATTGAATTATGTCTATGTAATGTCGGCAGAAAACGCATATATAGACAGGACAAGGAAGAATGAAACTGCAGACTTATGGCATATGCGGTTGAACCACGTTAGCTACTCTAAGCTAAGTGTCATGATGGAAAAGTCAATGCTGAAGGGTCTTCCAAAACTTTCAGTAAGAACAGATGTTATATGTGCGGGTTGCCAGTACGGTAAAGCACATCAGTTGCCGTATGAGGAGTCAAAATATAAAGCCAAGGAACCATTAGTGTTAATTCACTCTGATGTATTTGGACCTGTCAAGCAACTCTCTATTGGTGGGATGAAATATATGTTAACCTTCATTGATGATTTTTCCAGGTATGTATGGATTTATTTTCTGAAGGAAAAGTCTGATACATTTTCAAAATTGAAAGAATTTTAAAAGGTTGCTGAAGCAGAAGTTGGCAAGAAAATTTTTTGCCTGCGAACTGACAATGGTGGGGAATACACCTCATATGAATTCTCTGAATTCTTTCAGAAGTATCAAATACGTCGTCAGCTCACATGTCCAAATACGCCATAACAAAATGGCATAACAGAATGAAAGAATAGACACCTAGCAGAAATCTGTCGGAGCTTGCTTCATGCGAAAAATATTTCGTGACAATTTTGGGCAGAAGCTATGAAAACTGCAACTTTTGTGATCAATAGATTTCCTCAACAAAGTTTAAGTTTTCTTTCACCTTTTGAGAAGTTATGGAATATGAAACCATCAGTTAGCTATTTTCGTGTTTTCGGATGTGTATGCTATGTATTTGTACCTAACCATTTATGTAGCAAGATGGACAAAAAGGCTGTTAGGTGTATCTTTGTAGGGTGTGACAGTCAACAAAAAGGGTGGCGTTGTTGTGACCCAAGCACGGGAAAGTGTTACACTTCTCGAAATGTGATATTTGATGGAGCTTCTTCATGGTGGTCTTTAAATAAGGAGATCCTGCCAGATTCGAATGTTCTCAAAGATGTATTGAACTCGTCTCATGTCCAGCTGAGTCTAGATGAAGTTGAAGATGAAGCTAACGAAGATATTGTTAAAGAAGGCGTGGCTCACAATCCTTGGCAAACTGGTGTGTATCAACAACAAAGTGAAGAAGACGAGCTAAGTGGAGAAAACACACCACTGTTTCTTAGAAGGTCATCAAGGTCAGAAAGCTTAATCCAAAGTTTTCCAATGTTGCCATAGTAGAAGAAGAAAATGAAAAAGAACCAGAGAATTTTGAGGAAGCATTCCAAAATCCGAAGTGGATTAACGCTATGAAGGAGGAGATTGATGCGCTAGAGCTGAATCAAACTTGGGAGCTCATGGTAAAGCCAAGAGATGTCAAACCTATTTCTTGCAAATGGATTTACAAAATAAAGCGTCACACAAATGGGTCAATTGAAAGGCACAAAGCTCGTCTTGTAGCCCGGGGCTTTTCTCAGCAATATGGACTAGATTATGATGAAACATTTAGTCCAGTGGCTAAACTTACTACAGTTCGAATCATACTTGCACTTGCTGCCAGTAAAAATTGGAACCTCTGACAGATGGACGTAAAGAATGCCTTTTTGCACGGAGAGTTGGATCGGGAGATCTACATGTGTCAACCAATAGGCTTTCAAAGTCAAGATCATCCTGAGTATGTATGTAAACTTCGAAAAGCGTTATATGGTTTAAAGCAAGCTCCAAGGGCATGGTATGGTAAGATTTCTGAATTTCTTACTCATAGTTGTTATTCTGTAGCACCGGCAGATTCCAGCTTGTTTGTGAAAGTTGTTGGAAACAAACTAGCTATTGTGCTAGTATATGTGGATGATCTAATCCTAACAGGAGACTGTGAAGAAGAAATTCTTCTGACAAAGAAGAATTTGTCAGTTCGCTTCCAGATGAAGGAACTTGGACAACTCAACCATTTTCTTGGCTTGGAGGTTGATTGTAATGAAGAAGGAATTTATTTGCATCAAAAAAGATATTCTAAAGATCTATTGAAGAAGTTTGGAATGTTGAATTGCAAACCAATATCAACACCATTGGAGCCAAATGCTAAGATGTGTGCACATGAAGAAAAAGACTTAGCAGATGTGACAATGTATCGACAATTGGTAGGTAGTCTGATTTATTTAACTCAGACTCGACCTGATATTTCTTTTGCAGTTGGTGTGATGAGTCGCTACATGCACAATCCAAAGAAGCACCATATGGAGGCTGTTCGGCGAATACTAAGATATGTGAAAAGTACAATTGATTATGGTCTTTTGTACAAGAAAGGTGAAGAATGCAAGTTGGTCGGATATTGTGACTCTGACTATGCAGGGGATCATGATACCCGACGTTCAACAACTGGCTATGTGTTTAAGCTCGGAGCTGGAGCGATTTCTTGGTGCAGCAAAAGGCAACCAACTGTGTCACTGTCAACAACAGAAGCAGAGTATAGGGCAGCAACAGTTGCAGCTCAAGAAAGTATGTGGCTTATGCAATTGACACCAACCAGTTGGCTACTTAGTTACCTTGTACTGTGACAATCAGTCAGCGATTTGCTTGGCTGAAAATCCTGTTTTTCATGCTAGGACAAAGCATGTGGAAATACATTACCACTTCATTAGGGAAAAGTGTTGCAAGGAGAGATTGATTTGGAGCATATTAAAACAGAACAACAAATTGCAGACGTGTTCACGAAAGGCTTAAATGTCAATAAGTTTGAAAGTTTATGTCAACAACTAGGCATGGTTAAGACCGGAGCTGATGTCGAGAGGGGGTGTTAAAAGGTGTACAACATCATCCCCTATTATTTAGTTTGACTAAATCTGCACTATGGCTATATTTTAGCTTTCAGTTGGTAGCTGTTTAGAATTGTGTTCCTAATGTTTAGGTGAGTTGGTTTAGTGGAATTACATTAGTGGTTTAGTGGGAATATGATTCCATAGCATGTAAACCTATATAAGGCTACAAAGCCTATTGAATAAATCATCCAGTAACAATCTCTGCAACAAACTTTGGTTCTCTTTTATTCTTCCTGTTATTTCCTTTTTTTTCAACTATTGGCTTCTCTATCAAGTTGTGTTCATCAATTATGTCATTCTTAATCTGTAATTAATAACTATCAAATAAAAGCTAGAGTTTATATTGTTAAAAATATTCTTTTTTAATTGACTTTGAACTTAAAATAATTTGAGATCACATATAGTAATTTCGTTAAGGAGTGCACTTATCTTTATTAAAATCTAATTATCTAATTGGTTTGAATTGATTTGAACCATGTTGATAGTATTTAATGGAGTACTATTAAGAGGTTATTCAATGTCACTCTTTAAATAATTTATAGAATATTTCATTTATATTAAATTATATGTTAATGATTTACGTCTTATTCCAGGATGACATGTCACAAAATCAAAATGATGATGAAGTTGGACCTTCACAACAATATGTATGTAGTTATAATCGATAAATTTTCAATTTTGACATTTATAAAATATTAATAGAATTCAGTAATAAATATAATTTGGCAGGACATCAACAACCCTCGAAGAACAACAAGGCCACACGTACCCACCACCTGTGGAACCGGTAAACGTTAAACAACAACAACAACCGCATCTAGACAAACGATAATCTCTAGAAGTGTTGTCTTTTATATTTTCTCCCATGTCCCTTATATGTTCTATCAATTTTTTACAAATTATATATATATATATAAAATTGAAGTTTTCAAACTCCAACATATATGCATGGTTCATGTTTACTATAAATTATTTAAAGGGTATATTGTTTTTTTTACCTTGATATGAATTATAATTTTTCTCATGTTTTCAACATATTCATCAATAGGGCATTTCCACCAAAATAAAGTATGACTAAAGAATGCTGAATTTTATCATTAATCTGCAAGTGAATAAACCAAATTATAATTTCACATAAAAAAAGTTGTAGAAAAAAAAATATCAACTAAGTAGTAAATAAGGTCTAAACTATTGGATTTAGTTCGTTTGAAAACCCACAAAGTAATGGCTAACAATAAGATCTAAACTATCTTTATGCATCATATCAACAACTATGTATTATTATTATTAGACTTTTAACAAACAACAAAATAAAATGAGAATATTTTTTTTTTAAAAAAAAAACAACAACCTACCAGGCTCAAATTCCTATATTGGCGGCTGAGCCTTACAAGGCTCATAGGAATTTGAGCCTTGTTTTACAAAACCTAATTTAAACGGTGTTAAGAATTGTTGCCCTTTTGGTTTCATAATTAATTGAGTTACCCTTTTGGAATTTTCGAAAAAATTTGTTGCCCTTTTGATTTCGGACTCATAAATTATTGTGACTTTTCATCATTTAAAGCACAACATCAAACTTTGCCATGATCTTTGTGTTCTATGGCAATTAAACACAAATCGTTATGCTTAGCTGCACTTAATCCATTTTTTTCAATCATATCCAAGTCTTCTGGATTAGCTCCATATGGAAGCACCCAATCGAAATGGTAGAGGAGCTGAGCCAAAGGATGTTTAACATTAGTTAAACCAAATTGCATTCCTGGACAAATCCTTCTTCCAGAACCAAACGGAATAAATTCAAAATAATTTCCCATATAGTCAACATGAGAATTTTCAAATCTCTCTGGTATAAAGCTTTCAGGGTCGTCCCAACTTTCTGAATCTCTTCCAAGGGCCCATGTATTTATTAGTACTCTTGTCTTTGGAGGTATCGTATATCCATTAATATACGTTTGTTTCCTACATTCCCTTGGTAGTAGAGTACTCGGAGGATGTAGCCTTAATGCTTCTTTGATCACTAACTTTAGATATATCAATTTATCAAGATCGTCTTCATTAATAGTTGTATTTCCTTTGAAGACTTGTCTCACTTCATTTTGTGCCTTGGCCATAATATTTGGCCTCCTCATCATTTCTGATAAAGCCCATATAATAGTCGCAGCTGAAGTTTCAGTTCCAGCAGCGAACACGTCCTACAGCAAAAAATAAGTACATATACACATAACTATTAGAATGTTGATCAATTTAAGTTTTTTAAGTATATATAATGTTAGTGCTAAAAAAAGTTATATTATCAACTATTACACTTTTACCTATTATAACAAGTAATCTTCCCCTATTTTCAAGATTATAATTATTATTTTTATGGAAACTTGCTTATGGTAAAAAATTATTTACACTAACCGTAATCGTGTATGTATATACTTTAATTAAGAGGTAGACTTACAGAAATGATTGCTTTTATGTGATCACTTGTGATTGGAAACTGAAGTTCACCATTCTCCTTTATTCTTAGAAGAACATCTACCAAATCTTCACCTACTCCAATTAATATATCACCATTTCCCTTGCATCCAAGGGCTCTATTCTTAATGTGCTCATTAACAATATTCTCCAAAGCTTCATCAACTTTCTTATGCATCTTCAAGAGTTTCGATTTCACCCCACTCATCTTGTGAAGTAACTTCCACGATGGAAACAAATCAGCCACATCAAATCCTCCTAACGTATCCAACACATCCCTCAACAAATTTATCAATTGATCCTGATTCGTGCATACTTTCCCAAAAGCTGATCTGCAAGTCACAGAGTTTGTATACCGAAGAATTAGTTCTGTTAAGTTGACAAGATGAGAACCATTAGTGGATCGGATTGATGAGAGGAGTCTCATAATCTCATCCTTCCTAATTGAACTAAATGACTTGACCATTTTGGTACTTAATAGCTCCGTGACACAAATGTTACGCATTTGTCTCCATTCATCACCGTATGGTGCAAATGCAATGTCCTTATAATTATAAGTAGTGATGTCTATGGATGTAAGTTGTGGCTTAGTAGCAAAGGCGAGTTCATGAGTTTTTAGTATTTCTTTCGCCATATTAGGGGACGATACGATCACAGCAGGAATTTCTCCGAGTTGTAAGTACATAATCGGACCATATTTTGTTGCTAGATTTTTTAGGGTACGGTGTGGAAATAATAGTGCACCTCTCAAGTGATGAAGACTACCAATAATGGGAAGTCTCCATGGACCTGGAGGCAATTTTTCTTGTTTTGTTGATGATTTTCTAAGTAATTTGCCAAATAGAGTAAACAAAAAGGGAAAAAATATGAGTAGTGCAACAAAGTTGTAAGTAGAGGAATAAATGATCTCCATATTTTTTTTTTAAAAAATATGGATGAAAAGTGAGTTTTGGTGTATATTGATTCCTTAAGATTTAGCAGGTTTTTATAATGCTGCCTCTAAAATGGTGATGGGAATGCCAACATCCTACAGACAAGGCCTACGAGTAGTTGGGTGGCTCGAGTCGAAGTCATGATCGAGCATACGCTTGTTTGGTGGATTTAATTAAGAAATAAAATTGTGCACTTGCTGTCGGTTGTAGTTTTTGACATAATAATAAGCGTTTGATCCTAACAAGTGGTATCAGAATCAAGATTTTGAATTCCATTTCCAAAAAAAATATTCTGCATATTGGATAATGCCAACATCCTACCTACGAGGCCCACATGGAATTAGCTGGCTCGTGTCAGAATCATGTGCCTAAAATGAAAAAGACAGCAAATTACGGGACATTCAATGCACAACAGTTGGGAGTAGTCTACACACAGGGGCGGACCCACGTAGTCAGTTTTGGGTGCTTGAGCACCCATTGACTCCAGAAAAAAATTTGTATATACATATAGAAAATATGATAAATACGTTATTAAATAAAAATAAGCACCCATAGAACACTAGCAGTCATGGGTGCGCTGGTTACACTTGGAAAAATAATGCGCGCGAAGCATATGGGCGAGGGTTCGAATCCCGTCAGCCCCATTCTTTTTTTTTTAAACTTTTTCCAGCGAATTTTGCATCTTTTTTTTTACTTTTCCTTTTTTTAATTAAGGGCTTATTTTACTCCGAATTTTGTACTTGTTTTG
>JAJOOF010000390.1:0-94665 GCA_029582545.1 Solanum lignicaule | reverse complement strand
TACAGAAAATATTATACTTAAAAAAGACGCACAAACACTATATGTTAAAATAATTAATATATTTAAAATATTAAATTTTCCTTATAAAAAAATTTGGTTTTAGAATTCTAATTTTGAAAATGAAGTTCAAATAATTAGTGTTGTCTATTTTCATTGACCATTACATGAGGCAAATTTAGAATAGTCCGCTAGTATATACAAGATATTAAATGGTCAATAAAAATCTATCTATTTCACGTTTGGAACAACAAGATTGATTCTTCGTAGTTAAAGATGAATCGAGAACAAGGATCAATATCTCAGCAAAAAAAATTATAGAAAAAATAAATCAAAGCATATAAAATCAATTGTCATTTTCAACTGAAGTACTCCTATTGTTGATAATTTGTAGACTTTCAAGCCTTAGCAACTAATTATATGTGGAAAAACTCTTCAATTTATTTTACGAATCAAAATACATGTACAATGTATGTGTAGAGAAAATATTATACTTAAAAAAGACGCACAAACACTATATGTTAAAATAATTAATATATTTAAAATATTTAAAAGGTATAACATAATTGCTTAGAGAAAATATTATACTTAAAAAAGACGCACAAACACTATATGTTAAAATAATTAATATATTTAAAATATTTAAAAGGTATAACATAATTGCGGTGATTGCATACAAAATAGAGTAATCAAAGAAAATTCACCCACAAATATGGCAAGATTGAGGAAGTCTATATCATTAATTAGACTTTTTAAACTCAAATATTGAAATGAAAGAAATTCTTATAATTAGTATTTTCTCATTTAATAGGCTTGTATGTATCGTAAATTCAGATAAGTCTGTCAATAATAAATTCAGAATACATATTGAATGGTCAACAAAAATATCAAAAAGAAAAATTTCAAAGGGTTATAAAACCTATCACCATATTGATCAACTCGAGTATCTCTAATCCTTCGGTTAATACTCTCTAGACTCTCATGTATCTCTTTTTCTCTCAAGTTTTATAACCAAGCAATCTAAAATTAGGTAAGTTCTTAATTATCTAAAGTGTTCTATTCGTCAAAGATTTGAGTGTTTGCAACTTTATCTCTTCTTTTTTATTCTCTTTGTAGTGTATGCATGAAGGCATCCAAGAAAAGAAACTTCTTATTTTTCATCTTCCTCCAATTTTTTTCACTTCGGCAAAAAATGAGAGATGAGTGTATGAGTTACAAGGAATGGAAGAGAATAAGTGTTGGTCTCATTTTCGAACCTCTTTCGCTTTTCTGTAACTTTTACACTCATCACTCATTTTCTTCCAAAGGAAAAAATTTGGGAAAACTAGAAAACAAAATGTTCCTTTTTTCCAATTCCTTCATAAATGCTAGAAAGAGAATGAAAAAAAGAAGAAGAAGAGAAATTGCAAAAAATTTATTCTTTGAAGAATAGAATACTTTGAGTAATTAAAAACTTACCTATTGTTGATTGCATGATTACAAAACCTGAAAGAAACAGAGATAGTTGAAAGTCTTGAGTGTATTAACAGCAGGATTGGGGCTACTCGAGTTGATCGATATAGCGATAAGTTTTATAACCTTTTGAGATTTTTCCTTTTGATATTTTTTTGACTATTCACTATTCTGAATTTATAGACGGACTTACTGAATTTATGTCACATTCGAACCTATGAAATGAAAAAAAAATATAAGAATTTATTCATTTTCAAAATTTGAGTTAAAAAAAAATTAATTAATGATAGACTACTTAATTTCACCATATTTTTGAGTGATTTTCTTTGATCACTCTGTCGTGCAGGAAATCATCGCAACTTGTCATTTTTTTTATGTTATACTTTAAAATATTTTAAATTATTGATTATTTTAATCTGTAGTGCGTTTATGTCATCTTTAAGTATATTATTTTTTCTACACGTGTGTTGCACATGTATGTTAGGTTGTATAATGCACAATTCAGAAACCCACTTTAAAAATATCAAAGAGGATTAGAATTCCACAAGGAAAATCACTGGATCTGACTTGCGCACATCCATAAAATTAGAGGCCGTATAAATATTGTCACGACCCAGACCGTCGTGATTGGCACCCACACTAACACTCCGATGGGAGAACCACTACTACAACTCAAACCAAACAACTAAACCAGAACTAAGGCATGTAAGTTACGGAAGCAAGTTAAATACTAAGGAAATAAATAGAATTCCCATAAACTCTAACAAAAGTCTAACAATAATAAACTAACAATGCGGAAGAAATAACCTAGAACCTGAAAGTCATTGTACCAAAACATCTAACAATGATCCAAGTCTAAACAAGAAGGGATACAACCCCATACTAATGAACTAACTAAAAAAAATGTCTAAGTCCGGAAATGGTGGACATAGACGAAAGAGAATCCCATGGTAGCCCGGAAGAATTGGCTCACCCTTGAATTCGAAGTGACGATCATTTATCTCCTAAGCGAGGTCTGTCAGTAGCCGCTTGAAGATGTCTTGTACTCAACAAAAATAAGAGCAAGTGCAGTATCAGTACACAACCACAGTGTACTGGTAGGATCACGCGGCTATCCCACTAAGTGCAACATAAGCAAGTCAAGAAAACATTATAATCACATGCATATATATCAACATATACAATATTATCAACATTTACGAACAAGGAACAACTTCACATTTTATATCAAATCATTGGTTCTCTCATGGAACCTAAACCCAAACAGTTAGCTTACCGAAACGTAGTATCCGATCCCACAATTATGCTGGAATGTGGCAACCGATCAGATAGTTATGCCGGAACATGCCAACCGATCCATTAAACACATCACAATAACAATCACAAGTATATCATCAAGATCATACATCTAAGTCATGATTTCATAGCAATCATCATTCATCTATCTTATTTACAACAAGTGGGATCAACTTTGCAACAATCATACATATACAAGTATCATAATGAAGCAAGAACAAACATACATCACACAATCATAGAACCACAACCATCACCTACCTCGAAACAAACTTAAAACCCTAAGAAACTTGATACTTCCCTTTTCGAATTTGTTTCGCTTGTTATTTGTCTACAAATAATCATAATAGCACGGGAATCAATAAATAATCACTAATTACCCAAATTACTAACAATTCTATGACTCCTATATCATACCCATGATCCCAATTATCCAATTTAGGGTTGTTTCCACTATAGAATCTATAAAAAATCCCTCCCCCAACAATATTCACCCTTTCTATTACGTTCTACAGATCGAAAAATAGATTTGGGGAGTGAAAAGCTTATCTTTAGCCTCAAGGATGGTGAAAAATTAGTAGGAGTCGCCTGGGGTTTGTTCCTTAGCTCTAAAAGTTGAAAAGTTCATAATAAGGTCGTTTAGGGGTTTATTAACGACTTTAATTCGCGTCGAACCCGCCATAGTGGCAGTCACCCCACTGTAGCGGCCCCGCCAGAGCGGCAAAACCCAGCGCCAAAGCGGGTTACGTGAGACAGAGAGCTATTTCAAGAATACCAAGATTCCCATTTCAGAACACACCTCTAACCAACAACGCTTTTTTAAGGAGGTGTAATTTGAGCGATGCTGCTGTGTGGTTTAATGAGCTTCCTTATAACTCAATCTACACATAGGGATAACTAACTGAGGTGTTCTTTGCAAGATTCTTTCATGTGTCAAAGAAGTTGAACCACAAAGATAAACTAAACAACTTCGTAGCATTACCAGGATAATCTATGAGTAACTCTTGGGACAGGTTCACTGCTTTCATACGAAGTGTTCCAAATCACCGCATTGATGATGAATCGCTGAAAGAGTATTTCTATCGAGGTCAGGATGACAATAGTAAGGCGGTGCTTGATACTATCACTGGAGGTTCATATGGTGAGTGCACTTTTGAGCAGATTGCGGAGAAACATGAGAAGATTTCTTGAAATAATAAATCATGGAGCACTAGAAGGTCAGATACTGGGAGAAACACATTTGTCGTTCAAGCTACAAACAACCAGTCTGCAGATGAGATTCGTGAGGAGATGGCTTAAATGAGGACCGAATTGGGGTGGGTGTTGAAACATGTGAGCGGAGGTGTGGAAAAGGTAAATACTGCCAATTATTTGACTAGAAATCCACCATCGGGTGAAGAATGTTACTATGAAGAGGATACTTATGCGGTGAATGATCAGAGGGGGCATTTCTGAGCCAACGCCCAAGGTTCCAATACGAATAATTGGTGCCAATGTCAAGGAAACCAAGGTCAGAACTATGGCAACTACAACAGAGGAGGTCATTATGTCCGGGATGGGAACTACAATCACGACAACAACTACAACCGGAACAACTATGGTAATAAAAATGATCGGGTTGGACCTTATTTCCCTCCTCAAAATTGGGAATTTGGTAATAGGGAAGCCGGAGGTAATATATCACGTATTGAGGATATGATGCAGAAGATGATGAGAAGGTTTGATGCAACTGATGAGAATGTGAAGGAGATGCGAAATGACTTGTCTAGTATTGGTCAAAAAGTTGATTCCCATGCAGTGTCAATCAAGCATCTTGAGCACTAGATGACTCAGTTGTCTACTACAGTGAACCCATGTCAACCAGACACACTTCCTAGAAACACCATCCAGAATCCAAAGAATGATGGGCATTGTATGGCAGTCACTACTTGAGGGGGTAAGCAGACCATTGATCCACTGATGCCGTCTGGGGTTGAAGTTGAGGTTAGTAAAGATGATGGTATGATTGTGGTAAATGAAAAGCCTGAGAATGCAACGGAGAAGGAAGTGGAGATAACTCAGAAAGTTGTTCCATGCCTAGACCTCCACCCCCCTTCCCACAGAGGTTAGTGAAGAAGACTAAAGAAGGCAAATACCGCAAGTTTATTAGTATGTTGAAGCATCTTTCCATCAATGTACCGTTGATAGAAGCTTTGGAGCAAATGCATGGGTATGCAAAGTTTATGAAGGATTTGGTCACTAAAAAGTGGCCCATGAGTTTTGAAGATGATGATAAGTTGCAACATTGTAGTGCTATAACTACAAGGTCCCTTGTGCAGAAGAAGGAAGATCCTGGGGCTTTCACTATTCCTTGTACCATTGGGTTGCTACATTTTTCAAAGGCGTTGTGCGATTTGGGTGCTAGTATCAATTTGATGTCATTGTCTATTTACAAGTTGGTTTTAGGGGATCCAAAACCAACTACGATGTGACTGGCTGATAGAACTGTGAAGAAGCCCATTGGTGTGCTCCAAGATGTACTAGTGAAAGTGGAGCCTTTTATCTTTCCGGTGGATTTTGTGATACTTGATTGTGATGTTGATTTTGAGGTTCTCATTATCCTTGGGAAACCTTTCCTAGCCACTAGGTTCACCTTGGTTGATATGGAGAAAGGGCAAATAAAGTTCCGATTGAACAATGAAGAGGCAATTTTCAATATCTCTAGGTCCATGAAGCAGAGTATTGACCTCAAATCGGTATCTATGGTGACACATATTGTAGAGAGTGGTTCTAAGGTGCCTATTGAAGAGAGGTTGGGTGTTGATGCACTAACAGCGATAATGATGAACTTTGATGGTGATTGTATTGAAGACTGTGATGAATTGGTCACCGCACTTGATAGGTTTGAATTTCGTTCAAAACCAAAGAGATTGGAATTAGACATGAAGAATTGCGACTCTCCACCTGTTAGACCGTGTGTTGAGGAGGCACCAAAATTGAATCTTAAGGCTCTACCATCACATTTGAGGTATGTATTCTTTGGGAGAGATGGTACTTTACCGGTTATCATTGCGGCAGATTTGAATGTGGCACAAGTTGAGGAATTGGTTTCCGTGTTGAAGAGGTTCAAGCGAGCTATTGGGTGGATTATTGCGGACATTATTGGGATTCCTCCTAGTATTTGTTCTCATAAAATTCAACTCATGCCAGATCACAAGCCTAGTATTGAACAGCAGAGAAGACTAAATCCGCCTATGAAAGAGGTAGTTAAGAAGGAAATCATCAAGTGGCTGGATGCTAGAGTTATTTATCCCATTACAGATAGTAGTTGGGTGTGTCATGTTCAATGTGTGCCCAAGAAAGGTGGGATTACTATGGTACCTAATGAGAGAAACGAGCTTGTTCCGATGTGGCCTGTGACTGGATGGAGATTCTGCATGGACTACCGGAAATTGAATGCTTGAACAGAAAAGGACCATTTTCCTATGTCGTTCATGGATCAGATGTTGGACCGACTTGCCGGTAAGGGTTGGTATTGTTTCCTTGATGGTTATTCGGGCTACAATCAGATTTTTATAGCTCCGAAAGACCAAGAGAAGACCACCTTCACTTGTCCTTATGGGACTTTTGCATTAAAATGGATGCCATTTGGTTTGTGCAATGCTCCAGCGACCTTCCAGCATTGTATGATGTCGATATTTTCTGATATAGTGAAGGACACTATTGAGGTATTTATGGATGATTTCTCAATGGTAGATCATTCTTTTGATCATTGTCTAGACCATTTGGCCGAGGTGCTTAAAAGGTGTGAAGAGTGCAATCTTGTGCTCAATTGGGAGAAGTGCCACTTCATGGTGAAAGAATGGATAGTTCTAGGTCATTGGATTACTGAGAAGGGTATTGAGGTTGATAGAGCGAAAGTTGAGGTAATAGAAAAGCTTCCACCACCTGTCACTGTTAAAGGTGTTATAAGTTTTCTTGGGCGTGCAGATTTCTTTAGGAGGTTCATCAAGGATTTCTCCAAAATTGCACATCCATTGTGCAAACTGCTCGAAAAGGAGTATAAGTTTGATTTTGATGATGCTTGTCTGAGAGAATTTGGAGAGTTGAAGGAGAAGTTAGTTACTGCACTTATCATTATTTCACCGGATTGGGGACAACCGTGTGAGGTAATGTCTGATGCGAGTGGAGTGGCGCTTGGTGTAGTATTGGGACAGAGGCGAGAGAAGATTCTTCATCCTATTTACTATGCAACCAAAGCTTTAAATATGGCTAAAAAAAACTATACAGTGACTGAACATGAGCTTCTTGCAGAGGTTTACGCATTCGAGAAATTTTGATCCTACTTGCTTGTTACTAAGGTCATTTTGCATACTGACCATTATGCATTGAGGTATTTGATGGCTAAAAATGATGCAAAATCGAGGTTGATTAGATGGGTGTTGTTGCTGCAAGAGTTTGACTTTGTGGTGAAAGATAGAAAGGGGATAGAAAATCAGGTTGCCGATCACTTGTCTAGATTGGAGGAAGAAGCTATGCTAAAGCTTGGTGATAGGGCTGAAATTAATGATGCTTTTCCAGATGAACATGTATTGGCTGCTTCTCACGATCTGATTCCTTGGTTCGCAGACTTTGCTAAATATTTGGCAAGTGATCTGGTGCCATCGGATTTGTCTTTTCACCAAAGAAAATTTTGTATGCATGATGTGAAGAAGTTCTTTTAGGATGAACCTTATTTGTATCGTAGTTGTGCTGATGAGATTACTGTGTGCCTGAGGTCGAGATGTTGAGTATACTAGAGGCGTGTCATTCATCGCCTGTTGGTGGGCATCATAGTGGTATTCGGACTGCGCATAAGATTTTGCAGTGTGGGTATTACTGGCCTACCATCCAGCAAGATGCTCATGATTTCGCCAAGTCATGTGACCGTTGCCAAAGAGAAGGAGGAATTTCAAAGAGGCAAGAGCATCCTATGAATCCTATATTGGTGATAGAGTTATTTGATGTATGGGGCATTGATTTTATAGGTCCATTTGTGAGTTCACATGGGATGAAGTATATTCTTGTTACGGTTGATTATGTGTCAAAGTGGGTGGAAGCAATTGTGCTTTCGAACAATGAACGTAAGAATGTCACCGCATTCTTGAAAAAGAATATCTTCTCCAAATTTGGTACACCTAGGGCGATTATTAGCGATGGAGGTTCCCACTTTTGTAATAAGTTGTTCAGGGTGTTACTTGAGAAATATGGCGTCCACCATAATGTAGCCACTCCTTACCATCCGCAGTCTAGTGGGCAAGTTGAAGTGTCCAACAGAGAGATTAAGCAGATTTTGGCAAAGACTGTGAATGTTAATAGAACGGATTGGTCAAGGAAGCTTGATGATACTCTATAGGCCTATCGCACCGCATTCAAGACTCCTATAGGTATGTCCCCCTACCAACTTGTATATGGGAAGTCTTGCCATTTACTGGTAGAGCTAGAGCATAAGACTATGTGGGTGATAAAGAAGCTAAATTTGGATTGGGGCGCCACATCAAATCAGAGAATGAGTGACTTGAATGAGCTTGATGAGTTTCGCCTAAGTGTTTATGAAAGTTCAGTCTTGTACAAAGAGAAGATGAAGAAGTATCAAGATCAAAGGATTGAAAAATGCGAATTTGTTGTGGGTGATCTTGTGCTTCTATTCAACTCTAGGCTGTGCTTGTTTCTGGGCAAGCTCAAGTTCAAGTGGACCGGGCCATTCTTAGTCACGCAAGTGCTCCCACATGGAGCGGTGGAGCTTGAGAACAGTGAGGGAACAAGGTTTAAGGTAAATGGGCAAAGGATCAAGATCTATCTAGGAAACGCAGAAAGTGTGCAAGAAGTTGTTGAGGCCTACTATCTTGATAAAGTTTGAGTAATCAAGAGGCCTGCATCGTACCGCGACGTTACATCAAGCGCTGCTTGGGAGGCAACCCAAGATGTACAATCTAGCCAACTATAGGTTTTTCTTTTCGGTTTAGTAGTTTTCTTTGTTTATTTTATATTTCTGTATTCTTTTAGATAGGTGCATTATTTTTGTTTTACTGTTAGCTAGATATAGCATAGGGTCCATGTCTAAAAAGTGTCCAGAAAATGTAAAAAGAAAGGCCTAATGGTTGCTACATGTGCAGGGCTGAAAAGTAAAATCTACAGGAAAAATTCTGTTGCAGAGGTCTACGAACCCCATCGATGGTCTGTGGTTCATTCCACGGACCGTGAATGGCGTCCGTAGATCCCAGGTAAGTTCTCTGAATTTTCTAAGTGTGAGAGTGACCTACGGATCCCATCTATGGACCGTAGGTTGACCCACGAACCGTAGACGGGGTCTTGTGGGTCCAAACCCTAGTTCTGCCTGACCCGACCCGGACCCCTTTTAAATAAAATCCCCTCATTTTCAAATCATTTCCCACTTCACATTAATCCTTCCATTTCCCAAATCACTCTCCTTTCCCCCCAAATCCCTTCATCCCCATTTTTAGAGTTTCGGTGTCCGGGTTTGGTGCAAAAGGCGAGTAAAAAGATTGTTGGAAGTCTAGAGTCATCACATAATCACCCCATTTACTTTGCTTGTAAGGTAATCGACTATCCCTTCACTTTGAATTTTGGATTCATTGATGTTATAGAAAGCTAGGATTTGGGTCTTAACCTTGGGTAGTTTATGTCTGAAAATGGATGCTAAACTAAATTTATAAACACCCTTGGGATGATAGATTGTGATTGTGTGTCTTCATATTGTGTAAAATCACTGAAATAAGAGTCTAAATGCAAGTTTCGACTTAGGGTTCTTAGTCTCGTATGCATACCTGCTGAAAATTGAGTAAGTAGAACCCTTAGAATGACAAACTAGCATAAATTGTGTTGAAATGCATTATTAAACTAGGTTAAATTGTCGAAATAGGTAAAATTTGGTTTCAAATTGTAGCATGTCTGGTACTTGGCACAGAGCTGATCCACGAGACCCCATCTACGGACCATAGGCCAATCTATGGACCGTAGATTAGGTCTGTGGTTGGTGGCACATAGCAACTCCACTAAGTGTGGAACCACGGAGGTGGATTACGGTCCGTAGGTCAATCTACGAACCGTTTTGCATATCCATGGTTCCCATCAGACCCCACCTATTTGGGACTTCTTATCTATGGAAGGGATCCACGGACCGTAGGTCAGCATACAGACAGTAGATACCCACTGTAGGTAGCCACTATCTGAAATTTTTTAGGTTTTTCGTTTTGGTTCGTTCTTAGTTCTAGAATTCTTTCGAGTGTATTATTGGTTTATTTTGGTACTAATTATACATTCACAGGTACCATGGCTCCTAAGAAACAAGTGACCTTCACAAAGAGGGGCAAAACAAAATTCGTGGCGCCAACTTTTCGGCTGATTGATGAAGAGGTGGATGTGGAGAAGGATCCCGCATATGTTCCACCGGCAACAAGGACATCCCCTACTATACCTCATGCTACCCGAAATCAATCCCGATAGGTGGTTACCGACGTAGTCACTGCCTCCCAGCCTGATGAGGAGAACACACTGATCGGGTCACTGGCTGGTTCTGCTTCCAGCTCTGAGGATAGTTGTGCTTCTGGCTTTGAGTCTGGTTCTGCTTCCCGCTCTGAGTCTGCCACTGCTTCAGGCTCCACTACTAGTTCCAGTTCACATGAGAAGGCTGCCTCGTCTGATGAGGCTACTAGTTCGGGAAATATTCCAATTCCACCTAACACCAACCATGCTCTAGTTGTTGAGGATCCGAATAGGTGGTGCGTGGAGGGCCAATTGCAGATCTGCAAGGATGCCAAGATGTTGAATGAAAAAGAGAAGATGGCCCGGCTAATCAAAGAGGCGCACAGAGTTCTCACAGGGAGCCTACAAATTGTACCCGATATCCACCGGCTCTTTCAACATCATAAATGTGATAGAATGGTCAAGGAACTAGGAACATATAACGAGGATATCGTGAGGGAGTTCTATCCTTCCTACGCAGCCACTCTTTTCGGCTCTATTCAGAAAAAGGCCAATCCCAGAGCCCAAACACCACTCCAGGCTACACTAGTGATTGGCTTTTCTGTGGATATCTTTTAGAAAACCATCTGCCTATTCCTCAACGGCCCTAGCCTTGTCCACACTTGGGCACTCAACACGGCCGAATTTGACTACAGATAAGACATCGTGCAGGGCGGGAAGTTCCAGCGGAGTGATGAGAAAAGGGAGACTGTATTACACTGGTTGGCTCATTATATTGCTACTGACAGAGAGCAATCCGAGTGGGTCACCACTCCGGGGTTAAGCATTAAGAAGTCCACTCTCACATTTGTGGCTATGTTTTTCTGGCTGTTGGTACGGAATCGGGTTTCTCCCACGAAGGTTGATAATGCACTCACTTGGGACCACACGGTTTTAGTAGCAACATTGGTTGCGGGGTTTGAGATTGATTTTGCCCGCATGATCATTGTGGAGATTCATGAGATGGCTTTCAAGGCCTCGACCACTTACCCTTTTCCTTGCCTCATCTTTCAGTTATGCAGGGACTTTGGAGTGTCGATCTAACATTGTGACAAGTTGATTCGGGCAACAGGGACCTTGGATATAGGCCTGGTTTGGGATGAGGCGAATGTGGTGGCACCACGCCGAGAGCCGCAGGTCGAAGTACCCCTCTTGGGAGCATATTTAGTAGATGATGTGGAGCAAATGCAGGGTGATGACCTTGCCCCTCCAGCCCACACTGATGATGCTCTGACCTCCTTATCTCAGGTTGCTAGTCGAGCCCCTAGCTCATCCAGAGTCACCACACCTTCAGGAGCTACTGCGGTGCCCTTAGCCCGAATTCAAAAATTGGAGGCACAGATGGCTACACTGCTTCATCATGTGAAGCCATGGATGTAGAAGTCTATTACAGAGTTCGAGGTTAGGATGGAGCGGAGGATGGTGACCATGATGGACCAGAAGATCCAGGCCATTCATAAGCGCCTAGATGCCTTTGAGTTGGGAGTCCTCCAGCAACCATCCCTTGCTACCGATCTGTCCTCTTTTCGGACCGAGTTATATAGTCTCCGGGCAAACGTTGATGTCATCATTTCCACACCCACAGATGAGCCAGAGTCTGCACCTACTGCATTGGCTGATGACACCATTCTTGATGTCTTATTCAGCGATAACATAGCACAGCCCGAGCCCACCCGTGCTCGAGGGAAGAGGCTCTGCTCTAGTCACGTTTCTGACACCACTGAGGATGCTCGAGCTAGGAAGCGGGAACGCCAGCAGAATGAGCAGGCTAGGAGAGCCTCCACTGTAGATGAGAAATTGCGCCAGTAGAGGGCTCGTGAGAGTATTATTGGAGCCTCAAGTTCTACGCCCACCACTGAGGCCATGACTGCCGTGGGAGATGATGTTAGCACCACTAATGGTGCAGTTAGAGTAACTGCTAGCGCTACTTATTGTGTTGAGATAGATGTGTGCACTACTGAGGGTGACCCAAGTGCGTTGTTCCAGCGGGCTCCGAGAAATTGGACCTACCCGCTTGTTGATAATTCGTCGGCGCTATGCACCACAGGTTTGCTTCACCCAATCCATTAATTTTTACTATTTTTTGTGTGTATTAGGGAAAATTGCACTAATTATTTTTTGCGGTGGGTAAATGGATTGTGAAGTGATAGGGTCAAGTCTGAGTAACCCAACTCATAATCCTCTCTTGGGGTTTTCTTGCCTGTGTTGTTTTCCCTCAAGAGACTACTTAATTTCAGTTGAACCATCATGTGTTAGGATTGTATGTGTGGAAGCATGAGAAAGAATGAAGCATGATGGCATAAGTTTTTTTTTTAAATGGTACCCGTCCAAAACTTGTAATATGTGCTAAAATTGTAGGCTAGAATGATTGAATGTGTTGGCTCTGAGTATGACATGATAATGAAGCAAATTGATTTCATGACTTAAGCTAAAACTTGAACTGGGTAATCTGATAATCTGATAATGAAACTATGTGCCAAGAGTGTGTGAGAATAGTTGATTGTTCAAATAGTTTTTGTACCAATCTAGAACATTCCCGGTTAGTCCTACTAAGATAATCTACCCTAGAGGCTAGGAAGTGATCATAGGCCCTTGTTCTAATAAGTTAACTAATTGCCTAAAAAGAATCCAACCAGATGAAATAAATGCTCCCTTTGATCCAAATGCTTTGAGCCTGAATTAGACCATTTCTTTCTAAACCCGTAACTCACCTTCCCGTAATATAGTGTTTTGGCCCCGATCCCTCCTTGGACATGTGAACCTCAACTTAGGCCAAAAGACTAAGTTGAGGGTGGCTAATGCAAAAAGTGACCTCAATTTTGGCCCTGATCCGACATCGGATATTGTGCACCTCAACTAATGGAAATTCCATAAGTTGAGGGTGGCTATGAAAGAGGAAACCGAAAGAAACATGGGTGTGAAAAGAGTTTGGTGTTTAAAAAAAGAAAAAGAGAGAAAGAGAAAAAAAATGAGAAGCGGATGTGACTTTGTGCCAAAGAAAATAAATAAAAGTGTCGAAAAATAAGGAAGAAGAAGAAAGTGAAAAATAAAGGGCTGCAAAGTCTAAAGTCTCATCCATGTGCAAAGAAATATGGGAAAGAACTTAAAATGGAAGGATGTCAAAAATAGGTCAAGGAAGAGGTTAAAAAATTCCAATGTAATGTCAAGGAAGGCAGAAAGTCACTAAAAAGTACCCAAATGTACCACACCTAACCCTGAGCCTACATTACAAGCTAAGAAAGTCCTATCATGATCCTAGCAACTAGTTTGGAGAGTCTAAGAAGTGAAAATAAGGGCAAGCCTATGGTATTGAGCACTAACTGTACTTGAAATTACTTTTGAGCGTGAGTATTGAAAGAATCCTTGTACTCAAAATCATATTTATTGTGTGAAAAAGGGATTTCGTTTGGAGTAAGGGCACTAGTTATATTGTCGAAAAGTTGGTACATTGGTGATAGTAAAACAGTGTATGTTGTGTGTTGATTGGTCGATCATTGTCATGTTTTGATCTGCACAAGTTAGCTTGTTGAGTCTAAGAGAAAATATTTTCACTCAAAAAGGGAGTCAAGGTAGAGAAACATGTGATTTCTTGCTTCTATAAAAGTGTCGTTTAAGTCTTAGTGCGTCGCTTGAGGACAAACAACGAAGTTAAGTTAAGTGTGTTGATATACCGTGAGTTTACGGTATTTTTAATACATTTCACTTCAGAGTTGTGTGTGTCTAGGGCCATTTTGTATTGGTTTTTATATGTTTTTATCATGTTTGCTGGAAATAAATACAGATGCGGAAGTTGAGAGACACAGCTGAAGAATGTGCAGAAAAGGGCACCTACGGATGTGATTGACGGACTGTAGGTCCAATCACGTTCCGTAGATGGTGATCATAGATGGACGGGAAAGTCTTGAAGGAGATCAAGGAATTCTTGACCAAGTGTGGAACCACGGTTGCAAACGACGGACCGTAGATCGACCTATGGGCCGTACTGCAGTTCCATCAAATCATTCAGAGAGGGGGTTCCAGTACCTGATTTTGAAGATTCTAAGTATGGAGTTACGGAGGAGGATCCACGGACCATAGATCAAACCACGGTCCGTACTATTGATCCGTCGATTAAGTCAGAGAGTGAAGATTTTGAAGCTGAAAATATTACCTAAGTCCTGAGCCATGGAAGGGACCTACGGACCGTAGGTCACTTCATGGTCTGTAGGTTAGTGTCATAGATCGAAACCGCGTCCTAAAAATTATTTCCTTACTTCGTTTCCTTTTTAGTTAGGAATTGCTTTTCTATATATATGGCATGTAAACCTCGTTTTTGGGGGTTAGACTTTATTATTTTTATGTCTAGTTTTTGGCTTTGGAGATTAAACTTTCAATTTTAGCAATTCTTGATTTCCTAAGTTCGTTTTGAAGATTTTGACTTTGAAATTCAAGTTGAGATTCTGGTTTTCTTCTATTCATTACGGAAGTTCATGATTTCTTCATCTAAAAATATGAATTGTGTTCTTGCTACTATGGGTAACTAAATACACAACTAGGGTTGTGGGAACCATGAGCGATTAACAACATATGAATAGTAACTAAATAATTCTTGAATATTGTTATTGGATGCATTGATAATTCTTTCGTTTAGAAGTCTTTTTAACGAGTGCATGCGTTAGAACTCGCCTTGTTGCTACTTGTCGGACCAAGGAGGTAGTTAATAAGAAAAGAATTATCAACATAGATTTAATGTGATACTATCTAATAGTCTAAATTCGATTGGTGCGAGGGTGAAAGCTAAGCCATACATCGATGTGATGTCTAATATGAGGTAAAGGTAAGGGTTAGTAAATTATACACACGTAGCCGGACCAAGGTGCAGGGTGAAATTCTCTAGTTGCCGGACCAGGAAATTAGAGATACCTAACTTATCACTTTACATGTAATACACTAGGAAAGGATTACTATTACTAGGATGATCGCGTTATGAGCTTATGGGGAACACGTACACCTTAGTTTCTGTCTCATCTTGATAACAACAAAAGTTTGAATCTTTCTTACTAATTGTTCACATTACTTTCAGAATTTGTATCACAAATCCCCTCATTTTAATCATTTGTCTCAGAAGTACGTTGGCTAAACGAATATAATCGTAAGTTGAACTTAAGTCTAGACCATATTCCTCGTGGGATCGACCCCAACCTCCAAGTTGGGTTCTTTACTTGATAACGATCGCTTACGCTTCTTTAGGGAGGTGTAATTTGAGCGTATCAAGGAACAGGTTCGCATCGTGAACCTGGTACCCAAATTCTGCCGACTTGTTCCTTCTTCGTTTTCTAATCCCAATTCACCTAAATTCGATTATTTTTCTCAAATCCTCTTTAAATTAAGATACCAGCATATGTACACAAGAATCTAATCAAACACAACTCTAAAATCGACCTTAAACTCTGAAGAACTCCTCAATCTCATCACAAATTCAAGAACGAAAGCAATCCAAGAATATAACTCAAGAACATCAAAGTCACAATCTTTTAGGACGAAAATCATACTGAAAAAAACAAGTTTGGTGCGTGGGTGAACGAACCCAAAGATGTGTGAACTCACATACCTCGTAGGGATCACCCCTTGACGAAATCCACGATCAAACTTGACTGATCTTGACAATCTTGCTTCTCCTCCTCTTTTCTCCTCTTCTTTTCTCTTCTCTCAAAACCCTAACTCTTTTTGGAAAAACGTAAACTGACCAAGTTCAGTTTAGACCCCAATTAAACTCCTAAAAATGAATTAAAATAATTGGGAAAGGAAAAGACTAAAATATCCTTCCAAAATCCGGATTAGACTTTCCTTAATTGAGTAGCCCAACTTCAAATGGTCATATCTCACTCATACGAACTCAGAATCGCGCAAACTCGACGTCGTTAGAAAGATTATTCCAAGATCTTTCCTAAGATATCTGTAAATACACCTAACTCATCTTGATTTAGGAGTTATGGTCGTTTGAAGTTGACCAAAACTCCAACTTAACATACTTAACAAATTTTCCAGATTTTTATATTCTTTCCAAAAATGACTATTTCCACTTTTTAACTTCTTTCTAGTTATTTCTAGTTATGGGGTGTTACATGGAAGAACTGGCTCACCCTTGAATTCGAACGATGATCAATTCTAAGCGAGGTCTGTCAATAGCCGCCTGAAGATGCCCTGTACTCAACAAAGAAAGAGATAGTGCAGTATCAGTACACAACCAGAGTGTACTTATAGGATCACGCGGCTATCCCACTAAATGCAACTTACATAAGTTAATACAACAATTCAATAACATTCATAAACTGAACACATACAATATCATCAACATTTACGAACCAACGAACAGTTTCACAATTCTCAAATATCACAGTTATATCAAGTCATTGGTCCTCTTATGGAACCCAAGCAAAAATTGTTAGCATACCGGAACATAGTACTCGATCCAAAGATTATGTCGGAACGTGGAAACTGATCCCATAATTATGCCAGAATGTGGCAACCGATCCAAGTTAGTGTGCCGGAACGCAACACCCGTCGATTCAACAAGCCACAATCACAATCACAAAGTACATTCTCATAATCATACAATAAAAAATTCATGGCATTCATAGTTATATATCCTAATTTGCAAAAAGTGTGATCAATAATGCAACATTTGCATACATACATGCATCATAATGAAGCAAAGACAAACATACATCACATAATCATAGAATCACAACCATCACCTATCTCGAAACAAGCTTGAAACCCTAAGAAACTTGATCCTTCCCTTTCAGAATTTCTTCCGCATGTTCTTGGTCTACAAACAATCAATATATTATGGGAATCAATAAACAATCACTAATTACCCGGATTACTAACAATTCTAACAACCCTAGATCATACCCATGATCCCAAGTATCCAAACTAGGGTTTTTTCCACCATGGTTTCTAAATCAAAACCCTCCCCCATCGTAATTACCTATTAGATTACGTTATACGGATCGAAAATGGATTCGGGGAGTTAAAATCTTACCTTTAGCCTCAAGAATGGTGGAAAACTGTCAAGAATCGCTTGGGGTTCGTTTCGTAGCTCTAAACACCGAAAAGTGAAGAAATAAGACATTTTGGGGTTTATTTACGACCTTAAGTCACTTTGGGCCCGCCATAGCGACCCTCACTCCGCTACACCGGCCCCGCCAGAGCGACCAAAATCACCGCCTAAGCAACTTCCATGAAAGAGTGAGCTATTTTAATAATTCCAAGACCCCTATTTCACAACACACCTTTAATCAAAGACGCTCAGAAAATACCGTTCACGCTAAGATCTATTTCGGGAGTTCTACTCACCTGAATTCAATTCTGTAAAGTCATACGAATTCCTTAACGACTTATCTAACTACTCATGTAATCAAAATCATAAATAAGTCACCCAATTGTTACCATATTTTCCTACACCTTAAAGACTCTGATTTCATCAAAATCTGGACTAGGTTGGGAAATTCCAAATTACAATGAAAATGATTTTCGGCTCAAACTTTTCCCCCATTGGCTTTTCCATAACTACGGAACCCGATCGTTACAATAGATATCAATTTACCCATCACTCAATCCCGAGTGACAAAACTTAGGAAAAACAGGCTAAAGAAGTGATGAAGTACTACCTGAATCGACGAACAATTGGGGATACTTGTCTCGGATGTCCTTCTCGATTTCCCAAGTAGCTTTCTCAACTAGACGATGCTTTTATTGAAATTTTACGAACTTAATTTCCTTGTATCTCAGCTTACGCACATAACGATCAAGAATTTCAACCGGTTCCTCCTCATATTGGAAGTTTTTGTCTAACACAATTGAGTCTCACTTAATAATATAAACCCCGTCACCATGATACCTCTTCAACATGGACACATGAAATACTGGATGAACTCCCGATAAATTAGGAGTAAAGCCAATCTATATGCTACCAGTCCTACACATTCAAGAACCTCAAAGGGACGAATCTATCGCAGACTTAGTTTACCTTTCTTGTTGAATCTCATCATCCCTTTCATGGGTGATACCTTAAGAAGAACATTCTCACTGGCTTGAAATGCCATGTCTCTTACCTTATGATCCGCATACTTTTTTTGGCTACTCTGGGTTGCTAGAAGTTTAGCTTGAATACTTCTCACCTTATCTTGAGCATCCTTCACTAAATCTACCCCCAAAGGTTTCACATCTCCAGCCTCGAACCATCCTATGGGTGATCTACATCCCCTCCCATAGAGTGCCTCAAATGGTGCCATATCTATGCTGGAGTGATAACTATTATTATAAGAGAACTTACACAGAGGTAAGAAATTATCCCAATGCCCTCCAAAATCAATCATACATGCCTCAACATGTCTTCTAACACTTGAATAGTTCTCTCCGACTGCCCGTCCATCTGTGGATGGAAAGTTGGACTAAAATTGAGTTGTGTGCCCAATTCATCATGTAATTTCCTCCAAAACTTGGAGGTGAACTGCGTACGACGGTCTGAGATGATGGAAAGGGGCACCCCATGCAACCTCACTATCTCTTTCACATAAACTTTAGCCAATTGTTCAGTATTATAATCTATTCTTACCAAAATAAAATGGGTTGACTTAGTCAATCTATCAACCACTACCCAAATCGAATCAAACTTCCCCAAAGTCTTGGGAAGACCAACCACAAAATCCATGGCTATCCTTTCCCACTTCCATTTTGGAATTGGCATTCTTTGAAGCAAATTTGCAGGCCTTTGGTGTTCATACTTCACTTGTTGACAATTTTGACACGTAGCCACAAACTCTGCTATATCCTTCTTCATGCCCGACCACTAATAAATTGGCTTCAAATCTCGGTACATCTTGGTCACACCCGGATGAATAGAATATCGCGAACCATGGGACTCTATCAAAAACCTTTGAATCAAATCATCAACTCAAGGAACACAAATCCTCCTCTTAAAGCTAGGCACACCTTCCGCATAAAGAGTGGTTTCTTATGCCTTACCAATCGCAGTCTTTTCTTAAGTTCATTCAAATTTTTATCCTCAAATTGTTTGGCCTTGATCTCCTCAATGAACGTGTCCCTTACTTCAATACTAGTTAACACCCCACCTATTTCTAAGATGCCTAACTGCATGAACTTAGACTCTAAGGTCTGGATTTCCTTAGCCAAGGGTCGCTTGGATATATTCAAGCAAGCAAAACTACCCATACTCACCGCTTTTCGACTTAACGCGTCTGCCACTACATTAGCCTTGCCCGAATGGTATTTAATGGTCACATCATAATCCTTGAGTAACTCCATCTATCTTCACTGTCTCAAATTCAGATCCTTTTGAGCAAACACATGCTGGAAACTACGATGATCAGTAAATACCTCACACTTAACCCCATAGAGATAATGTCGCCAGATCTTAAGAGCGAACACTACCCCTGCCAACTCCAAATTATGTGTTTGATAATTCTTCTCATGCACCTTTAATTGACGCGATGCATAAGCTATAACATTCTTATCCTGCATCAACACAACACCTAACCAGAATGTGAAGCATCACAATAAACAATAAAATCTTTACCTTTAACCGGTAATGCTAGAATAGGTGCGGTGGTCAAGAAAGTCTTGTGATTTTGAAAGCGCTCTTCACATTTTTCAGTCCATTCAAATGGTATATCCTTTTTGGTCAAATTAGTCAAATGAGTGGCATTACAAGCAAAGTTCTTCACAAATCGATGATAATAGCTAGCGAGCCCCACAAAACTCCTAACTTCCGTCACAGAGCTAGGCCGAACCCAATTCTTAACCGCCTCAATCTTTTGAGGATCTACCATTACCCCTTCTTTTGAAACTACATGCCCCAAAAATGCAACCAATTTCAACCAAAATTCACACATAGAAGATTTCGCATACAACTTTTGTTTCCCAAGAACACCCAGAACAATACAAAGATGGTCAGCATGCTCTTCCTCACTTTTTGAATAGACCAAAATATCATCAATAAAGACTATGACAAATTAATCAAGAAATGGCTTGAACACCCCATTCATTAAACTCATGAAAGTTGCAGTCGCATTACTCAAACCAAAAGACATAACCAAAAACCCATAGTGCCCATAAGCGAGTTCTAAACGCCGTTTTAGGCACATCCTCAGGCCTAATTTTCAACTGATGGTAGCCAGACCTTAGAACAATCTTGGATAAAAATGATGCACCTTGCAATTGGTCAAAAATATCATCAATTCGAAGCAAGGGATACTTATTTTGAATAGTGACCCTATTCAATTGCCGGTAATCTATACACATTCTCATACTACCATCTTTTTTCTTAACAAACAAAACTGGAGCACCCCATGGGGAAGCGCTAGGATGAATAAATCCCTTATAAAGAAGCTCTTGGATATGAGCCTTAAGCTCTCTTAATTCCGCTGAGGCCATGTGATATGAAGGGATAGAAATGGGACGCGTACTAGGTTCTAAATCAATGCAGAAGTCTGTATCCCTATCCGAAGGCATACTAGGCAAGTCATTAGGAAATATTTCTCTAAATTCTGACACCATAGGGACAGACTCAATAGATGAAGTGCCAACCTCAACATCTCTAATATGAGCCAAATAAGCCAAACAACCATGCTATACCAATTTACTAGCCCAAATGGAGGATATGATCTTAGCTTACTTAGGCTTATATACCCCTTCCCACTCTAATTTTCCCTTCCCGTAATTTCTAGAGTTACAAGTATTAGTATTACAATTGATGATGTTTGTGTAATCAAGATACAACTTCTGATGCAAGTGTCTACGATCGTACAATAGTTTCTAACCCAACCAAAGGCTGGGATCATTCCCAAGAGAGTGGTTTTGAGAATTAATAGAAAAATAAAATTTAGCTCTAACTAGTCGTAGCTAAATACATTAAAGATTAAAAACATTGTAAATTAAAGCGGGACACAAGAGTGTCAGTTAACAATGGGATTTTGTCGCTAGTAAGTAAAAACAACAGAATAAACAAGGATTTCTAAGTAATAAGAAGGGATCCTTGGGATGGGACGGGAAACAGGTTAAGCTAGATTATTGGGTACATGCTTTCGATAGAAGATTCATAGAATAATTATTACTAGGCTAAACTTTAAGGGGGATAAGCTCTCTCTCGAGCAACTTACCCCGTTTCAAATATGTTCCTCTCGAACACCCACTTGCCGCACGAAGACCAGCCTACGCCTTAACCCACTCACTCTCTTGAGTTGAGTGTGTGGGAATGAGACTAGGATTCACTCTCTCGAGCTGAACCTCATGTCGACCCACTCCCACCGGCCGTCAATTTAGTAGTTTTAGTTTTACGACCTCTCTCTCTCGCAAGTCGAAAACACATAAATAAACTTATATTTACAACTACAAATTCATTAAATTCATCCATAACTACTAAACGAAATCACAATTAAACTACGATTAAACTATCAGCAAGTAGGATCCAACAATTATCTTAACCCATATTCGCTAAATCACACCCCAAGAATTGGGGTTTTTAGTCACACATGTATAAGAGATAGAAATTTATACCAAATTGAGCTCGCATTCAACTGGGTATGAAGATTTAAGTGTTGATACAAGCCAAAATTCAAGAATCCAAGAGACCCAAACCCAAATCTTGAAGATGAAACCCTTTGGATCTTCAAGTCTTCAAAACCGCCTCAAACTTAGAGCAAAAATATCAAAAAAGTACTATTCTATATTAAAATTATAATAATTGTTCCACCCTTAAAACTACAACTCTTACTAGTATTTATAGTTTTCACAGATTTGTGCTGCAGCGGATTATTCGGCGTCATTAGTCAGAATCGCCGATCAACACGGTGATTCGCCTTTTGGTGTAGTTCATCGCCGTCTTGCACCAGCCTACAGCATCATCGTTCTATGGGTCATTAGGTGACATGGTACTGCTTCGCAGAACTTCTCGATAATGCGCCGACTGCTCCCTTTTTCCGCCGACTTGATCTTTTCCTTCAGGGCTCAGCACACTGGAACAAAAGGCGAAGTAAGACCCTTCGGTGACTCGCCAAGTGGACTTGGCGATCCTCAGGCCTTTATTTCTTCATTCTTTTCAGCCTTTTCGTTCCTTTTTGTGATGTAGTGTCCATGCTTTCCTTCAAACTTCAAATACCTAAAACTTAAGGGTTCTCATCAGATATTGAGAGAAAATAAGCATTTGAGGACACAATTTCTATTAAAATATAGCCCTAAATGAGTCCAATTTGTGGACTCATCAACATCCCCAGCTTAACCTTTTGCTTGTTCTCAAGTAAAACTTAAGTTCAGCAGTTCAACAAGGATGTCTCAAACAAAGCTACACAAAACTCAATTATGAATGTACACAACAAGACACAATTTCCTTATGCAAGGATCAATTGTGTACTCAAAGATTCAAGTTGTGACACACCATTACCAAAGATTCTCAAGCTCGCAATTGCTGAGTCCACAAATTGGACTCATTTAGGGCTTTGTTTTATTAGAAATAGTGTCCTTGAATTCTTGTTTTACCTCAATACCTGATTAAAATGCTGAAGTTTCAGGTATTTGAAGTTTTAGTGGAAGCATGGACACTTAGGCGTAAAACAGAGCAAATAAGGCTGAGAAGAACAAGAAATGGAATTCTGCGGATCACCGAGTTTAACTTCACGAGTCACCAAAATTACATAAGCCGCCCTTCGTTCCATTACGCGAAGCCTTAGAGGAAATGGATCAAAAGGGGAGGAAAGGAGCAGTCGGCGGGTCGCCGATCAATTCCGCGAAGTAGTACTGTACCTCCCAATGATCCAGAATGCAACGATGCTAAAGGCAAGACTCTGAAGGCAATGAGCTAACCAAAGGGCGGATCACCAAGTTCATCGGTGATCTCGACTAATATCGCCGAACAATCCTCCGCAGCACAATCTGTGAAAACTATAAATACTATTTAGAGTTGTAATCTTCAGAGATATTTGAGTGTGGAATAATTATTATTATTATTTTCACTTTAGAACATATTCTAGCTAATATTTTCTCTCTAGTTTGGAGAGGGTTTTGTGGAGACTTGAAGAAAGGAGTTCTTCTTCCCCAAGTTAGAAGTGGGTCTTCTCTATTCACTTCCATTTGCTTAATTCAAGGTTTAATCTCTTATACCTAGTTGATTTCATTATCATGTTAGGTATAATTTCTTATTTCTTGATGTGTGGCTAAAAACCGCATTCTTGGGGTGTGATTTAGCAAATATGGATTGATATTCTTGTTCGTTCTTGCTTGCTGATAGGTTAGATGTATGTTAATGATGATTTCACCTAGTGGTTGTGGTTTAATTTAAAGGGTTTGTAGTTGCAAATAGAAAGCAACTTATGTGTTTTCAGCTTGCCCGAGAAGGAGGTCGCGAAACCAAAACCACTAGACTGATGGCCTAAGAAGTGGGTCGACATGAGGTTCAGCCCAAGAGGGTGAACCCTAGTCCCATATTCTAACACTCAACTCGAGAGGTTGGTGAGGCGTAGGTTGGTGTTCATCTGGCAAATAGGTGTCCGAGAGGAACACATTTGAAACGGGGTAAGTTGCCCGAGAGGGAACTTATTTCCATTTAAAGATTAGTCTAGTCACTATTATCTTGCAAATTTCCTATTGAAAGCATGTACCCAACAATTTATCTCAACTTGTATTGCGGTCACATCCCAAGAACCTTTCTCCATACTTGATTTTCTTATTTATTTTGTTGTTTTATCACTTGTTACAAAAACCCCATTTGATATTTGACACTTTCGTGTCACCCCCTTTAATTTACTATGTATTTTATCACAAATGTGTTTAGCTACAACTAATTTGAACGAAATTCTAATTGGCTATTAATCCTCAAAACCACTCCCTTGGGACACGATCCCAACCCTTGGTTAGGTTACTATATTATCGACGATCGTAGACACTCATACCATAGGTCAGTGTCGTTGGTCACGCTAAGCATCAAAATGGCGCCGCTGCCGGGGAGTGGTGTTATTTGAGAATTCTTAGTTTAATAAGACTTTTGTTCTTACAAGTGGTAGTTTACTAACTTTACTCTTAGTTTTGTTTTTCTTTGAGTTTTTTTATTTTATACAGGAACCTTGATAATGGCCGAAAGAAGTGGTACCAAGTTAGCTGAGGCGAATCAAGAAGTCAAGGGTGACTTCATGTTAACTGCGCTGGTAACTCAGTTAAATAGCTTGGACACCAAGATCTCAGAGGTGGAAAACCAGTGCACAAGTCTTGGGAGGTACATGCCCATTCATAAGAGGAGGGAGTCTAGAAACAATGAACACAACCGTGTTGAGGATACACTGCAAATCATTCTCCTAACGGTCACTGAGCATGACCGAGTGATAAATGAGATAAAGGAGAATGTTGAAGTGTTGAACCAAATGATTGGTTCTCACTCTAGATCAATCCAGCTAATCAGGTTGCTCTTGAGTTACGCAGTGCCTCCTCTCCACTCAAATGAACTATTGGGATTGCCTGGTAACATTGGGGTTGACCCCAATAAGGGAGATTGAGTAAGGACTAACGTCGTGCCACGACGTTAACTAAAGCGCTGTTTGGGAGGCAACCAAAAACCCTTTATTGCTTTGTTTTACTTTGAGAAAATAATGGTATGTAGTTTGTATAGGTTAAAGCAAGGGAGGAGAGTGAAATAATGTATGAAGGCAAACAACAAGTCCAGTTGGCAGATTGCCGATGATATCGGTGAGCATGACTCTTTCCGCCGAGTGACTCAAGGCAATGTTAGTTGGGATTCTATAAAACTTGGCGTTTAGTTGTAAATTAATGGCGAATCGCCAACCATGTTGGCGGTTGCAATATAGACCGCTGTTGAGATCCTCACATGAGCTGCGAGTCCTGTTACATTTGGCGAAGAGACTAGACACTTGGCGTTTCGCCGAGTGAATGAGCGTACCCAATGTACATCGCTGAATGGGCAGAAACTTGACGGTTTCTGCAAGCCATAGGTTTAAATATTCTGGTTCATTCATTTTCTCTCATTTCTTCAACCTACCAAACTCACACCTGCACTTTAGTCCTAATTTCTTTGCACTCTTGAAGTATTTTGATTCATAAATTTGTGCGCGGATTTGGATTGCATTGCCGCCTAGCACCTCAGTAACTTATTAATCAGTATAAAAGGTTAGCTTTTTGATCCTTATAATTTTTTGTCAACATTGTACTCATTTGCAAACTCTTTGGTATTGTTGAACTCTGCTGAACCTCCCTTATTGGATAAAAATGGGTTAATTTTTAATTGTTATTCGATAATCTTGCTTAAGCTGCCAAAATCTTGTTCTCTAATGCATCTAGTTGATTTAATGAGTGATGGGTGGTGTTCGTATGTTATACGTCCTGGTCTAATTTGTGTTATGTGAGCTTAAACTTTGTTCGGGGGATGCGGGGCTAATTTCAAGAAGTTGGGTCAAAAGTAGGCACCTTGGGTAAATCGGCGAGCTATGATGAGCTCGCCGAGCCACTTCGCGCTTCAACAAACTGCGTTATCTCACCCTTATTATCATGCTTCATTTTTTTGTGGCGTCTGTAACTTTCGGCGAGAAGCACGAGGTCACCAAAAGCACTCGGCGACTCATCGAAATTCTTCTTGGTCGCCTTTTGTCTGCACCCTTATTCGCTTCTGCACAGTGACCTTCAATGGATAACCCATTGTTCGCCGAATATACTCGGTGACCCACCAACTAGACTCACAAATTTTCCTGCAACAATATGTCTTTGTTTTGGTTGTCAAATATATTATAACGTTATCTCAAGACTTTGCAGACAAGGCCAGATCGAAAATTGCAAGAAGAAACATGCCACTGAGACACATAAGATTTCAAAAGTTCAGAAGAAATGCAAAGAGCGAGAACAAGATAGCCAGTTCGAGGAGGAGGGTGCCAATTGACCCTAATGTCCCTTCGTGGACCCGAGGGTTCATCAACGCAATACATGCCTTTAAAGCAGTTCATGAAATAGATAATATGGTAGAGGCTAATATTGCTATAGAGGTTGAAGCAGGGCAAAAAGAGAAAGAGGAATAGGGTCAGAATGATAACACACCGAGAACTGATGCCCAAATAGATGAAGCAACTACTTAAGAAGGATCCCCTCTTTACCTCCCTCTCTGATTTTCTTTATCTGCCCTTTCTAATATTTTATTACTTGCATTTGAGGACAAACGCTTTTTATTTGTGGTGGGGTGAGGCCCACACCTTTTGTGTTGACAGTCATGTTTTGTTTTGTAAATATTTGGGTTGTCTGTTCTTAGTTATTATTTTAAATTACTGCTTTTCTGTGGATGTTTGAGCTCATGGCTCTTGTTGTTTCACTTGCAAAATAATTCTTATCCTTTGGCAAAAATTTCACCACCTCTTGTGTTGAAAGTGGATGTTCTTTTGCAAAAACAATTTGAGTCTCGGTTTCGATCAATACTGATGACTTGAATAGTGCTCCCAATTGAATAAACATGAATGTACGGCTACGGTGAGGCCAAATGAAGTTGCATAGACAATATGTGAACTCTTTGCATCTCGTTATGATTAGCCATTTATCGAATTGATTCTCTTGTAATGACCATTGCACACTAGCGAAAGTGTGTAGTCTTGTTTGACTTAAGTGTCGATGCCTTGTGTGATTAGCTTGCTTTGAACCATGCATGAATAAACCTAGAATTTTCCCTGATAGTCTGATTGATTTAGAAAGGTGTCCTCTTGATACGATCTTAGGCAACTTTAAAGAGTGTGAGCCAATTTGACATATACCTCTTTTTGTGACCTACCTGTGAGCATGTGAAACTCTTTTGAACACCTTTGAGCCTTACCTTTCCTTGGAAAAACCTTGATAAACCCTAGACCTTAATTGATCCACTGCCTATAATCCTCTTGATTTGTGGTTTAGTGAATAGCCAACTTAGGACAAAACACCTAAGTTGGGGGTGTGGTGAAAAGGAAAAGGAGAAGTCAAGAAGTGCTATAAGAAGTCCCCCTTTACCCATGTTGCAGAACAATGGAGGCCTTCAAAGAAAAAAATTTAAAAGAAATTTGTGGAATAAAGTATAGAGGATATTGGGGTTCCAAGCAATTCATGGGGAGTGAATAAAAGGATGACTTAAAAGCGCTAGAAAAAGAAGTGATAAAGGAAAAGAAGGGAATGCTTTAAGAATACCACATCTCACGAGGAAAAAGTCACTAAGCCTAAATGATCATACCTTTGCACTCAGCCCCGTTACAAGCCTTAGAAAGACCTTTTTGATCTTGAGTAAGCTGGATCGAAAGTAAACTGAAAAATAAGGGCAAACCTATGGGTGAAAACATGCATTGTGTTCCTCTTTTTGAGTGTGAGCGTGGTATCTGATTCCTGATCTTAAATTAAATCATATCTATGTCTGAATATGGAATCATCCTTTGTGCGAGGGCATTTAGATATTTTTGTTGAGTTTGAACTTGCACAAGTAGCAAGTATTATGAGCATGAGAATCTTTGGTGATGGTGTGTCACAATTTGAATCTTTGTGTACACAATTGATCCTTGCATAAGTAAATTGAGTCTTGTTGTGTGCATTTATGATTTAGTCTTGTGTAGCACTGTTTGAGGCACCCTTTTTAAACGGCTAAACTTGAGTTTTCTTGAGGACAAGCAAAAGGTTAAGTTGGGGGTGTTGATGAGTCCACAAATTGGACTTATTTAGGGCTTTGTTTTAATGGAAATAGTATCCTTGAATGCTTGTTTTACCTCAATACCTGATTAAAATGCTGAAATTCAGGTATTTGAAGTTTTAGTGGAAGCATGAACACTTAGGCGCAAAACAGAGAAAATAGGGCTGAAAAGAACAAAAAATGGAATCATGTGGATTGCAAAGTTTAACTTGGCGAGTTGCCGAAATGACATAAGCCGCCCTTCGTTCCAGTACGCGAAACCTTGAAGGAAATGGATCAAAACGCGAGGAAAGGAGCATTCGGCGAGTCGCCGATCAGTTCCGCGAAGCAGTACTGTACCGCCCAATGATCCAGAATGCAAAGATGCTAAAGGCAAGATACTGAAGGCGATGAGCTGACCAAAGGGCAGATCGCTGAGTTCATCAGCGATCTCGACTAATTTCGCAGAACAATCCTCCGCAGCACAATCTGTGAAAACTATAAATACTATTTAGAGTTGTAGTCTTAAGAGAGATTGGAGTGTGGAACAATTATTATTTTCACTTTAGAACATATTCTAGCTAATATTTTCTCTCAAGTTTGAAGAGGGTTTTGTGGAGACTTGAAGAAAGGAGTTCTTCTTCCCCAAGTTGGAAGTGAGTCTTCTCTATTCACTTCTCTTTGCTTAATTCAAGGTTTAATCTCTTATACCCAGTTGATTTCATTATCATGTTAGGTATAATTTATTATTTCTTGATGTGTGGCTAAAAACCGCATTCTTGGGGTTTGATTTAGCAAATATGGGTTGATATTCTTGTTGGGTCTTGCTTATTGATAGATTAGATGTATGTTAATGGTGATTTCACCTAGTAGTTGTGGTTTAATCTAAAGGGTTTGTAGTAGCAAATACAAAGTCACCCATGTGTTTTCGGCTTGCCCGAGAGGGAGGTCGCTAAACCAAAACCACTAGACTGATGGCCTAAGGAGTGGGTCGACATGAGGTTCAACCTGAGAGGGTGAGCGCTAGTCCCATATCCTAACACTCAGCTCAAGAGGTTGAGTAGGGTAATGCGTAAGGCTGGTCTTCATGCGGCAAATGGTTGTTCGAGAGAAATGCATTTGAAACGGGGTAAGTTGCCCGAGAGGAAACTTATTTCCATTTAAAACTTAGCCTAGTCACTATTATCTTGCAAATTTCCTATTGAAAGCACGTACCCAGCAATTTATCTCAACTTGTATTGCGGTCACATCCCAAGAACCTTTCTCCATACTTGATTTTCTTATTTATTTTGCTGTTTTATCACTTGTTACAAAAACCCCATTTGATATTTGACACTTTCGTGTCACCCCCTTTAATTTACTATGTATTTTATCGCAAATGTGTTTAGCTACGACTAATTCAAACGAAATTCTAATTGGCTATTAATCCTCAAAACCGCTCCTTTGGGACACGATCCCAACCTTTGGTTGGGTTACTATATTATCAATGATCGTAGACACTCATACCGTAGGTCAGTGTCGTTGGTCACAATAAGCATCAACAATACTTGCTTCAAATGCAAGTTCAAGCTCAACAAAAGCCTTCGAATGCCCTCACACAAATGATGATTCCATTTTCACTCGCAAAGGTATAATCAATTTAAAGTTCAGGAATCAGATACAACGCTCACACTCATAAATATGAACACAATGCATGCTTTCACCCATAGGTTTTCCCATATTTTCCAATCAACATTTTGTTTCGACTTTCTCAAGATCACAAAGGTATTAACAAGGCTCGTAGCGAGGCTGAGTGTAAAGGTATGGTTATTTAGGCTCAATGACTTTTATCCTCATGAAATGTGGTGCTCTCAACACTTCCTTTTATTTTTCCTTCATCATTTTCATTAGTGCATCATAGGTTATCCTACTATTCACTTCCCATGGATTGTTTGGGAACCCCATCTCTTTTGTACTTTATTTCACAACTTTATTTTTCATTCTTTTTCTTTTTCTTTTCTCTCTTTTTTTTATATGGAAGGGTTCCATTTTTCTCAACACGATGGGTTAAAGGAGAATTTCCTTGCACTTCTTGACTTTCCCTTTTTCTTTTTCACCACACCCCCAACTTAGGATTTTGGTGTAAGTTGGCTATTCAATTAACCACAATTCAAGAGGATTATAGGTAATGGATTAAGAAAGGTCTAGTTTTCATCAAGTTTCTTCCAAAGATGGGTAAGGCTCAAAGGGTGTTCAAGAGAGAATGACACGCTCACAGGGTAGGTCACAAAAGAAGTATATATCAAATTGGTTCACATTCTTCGAAGTTGCCTAAGATCATATCAAGAGAAAGTCTTACTTAGTCAACCGAACCAACAGAGAAAATTCTAGGTGTTGTCATGCATGGTTGCAGGGAAGCTTATCACACAAGGCATTGAGACATAAGTCAAACAAGACTCCACACTTTTGCTAGTGTGCAACGGTCATCACAAGATAATCGATTTAATAAATGGATAATCACAACGAGATGCAAAGAGTTCACATATTGTCTATGCAACTTTATTTGGCCTCATCATAGCCGTACATTCATGTTAGTTCGATTATAAGCACTATTCAAGTCCTCGGTATTGATCGAAACCGAGACTCAAATTTTCCAAGGAACAGCCATATTCAACACACGAGAGGTGGCAAAAATTTTTGGACGGGTCAAAATCATTTTGCAATTTAAAATAAAAGGAGTCATAAGCTCAAACATCCACAGAATAGCAGTATTAACACAATTTTAAACAGAACAGCCCAAATATATACACGAAACATGAAAAAAAGTAGCACACAAAAGGTGTGAGCCTCACCCCACCATAAACAAAAACATTTGTCCTCAAATACACATAATAGAATATCCATAATGTAAATTAAAGAAAATTAGAGAGGGAAAAGAAGGAATCCTGTCTATGCAGTCGCTCAATTTGCCTGGGCATCAGTGCCCGATGTGTCACTCTGAATCTGGGCATCAATGCTTGATGTGTCACTCTAAAACTGGGCATTAGTGCTCGAAGTCGCCTCAGGGGGAACAGCGGGACCGGATTCACCAAGGTCTGTTGAGTGTGTCTGCCAGAAAGATATGCACTGCTCTGCAAAATCCCCACAGCTTTTGATTTAGTCATGTCTACAAAATCTTGAAGAGAAATTTGAAAAACTTAAACAAAAGCAAAGCGGAACTTATGCAGACAAACTCGCCAAACCAGATGGCAAATCGCCAAATGTCTTAGGCGAGCTAGATTAGGCTCGCCAAAGGAATTAGCTCTAAACCTGTAGTAGGAAGGAGAAAAAGGGGACTTCTTCGGCGGGTCGCCGATTGATTTCGGTGGATCGTCGATAGTTTTTGGCGAACCAGGATAAATTCGCCAAAAGTTTCAGTGCATAAAGGTGCAAGGATGCAGATAAAGGGCGAGAGAGAAGACTTTCGGCGAGTCGCCAAATGCTTTATGCGGCATCAAGCGTCTCACGAAAGTTACAAAATTAATTATCAGATATAGCATGAAATCAAAAGCGAGATGAGGACATTAGGCGAACTGCCGAGTAGTTTGGCGAGCTCGACCCAACTTGCCAAACGGCCCAACATGCCTATTTTCAACCCAAATTCTCAAATTTAACCCTGCAACTCCCGAAAACAAAATCAAAGCTTGCACCAGCACAATTAAGGTGGACCCTCAACACACAAACACAACCTCTCGAATTTTAATCCATTTTAGGGTATGCAATTACGGGAATTCAACAGTCACAACTACCCGAGCACGGATATCAAATTAAATCATGCATGTAAACAATCTAATCCTCTCAGGGAGGAGTAGAACACTTCAACCAGATCATGCTATTGCAAATGAGTATAGTTTATAATAAATTAAACTTGGGGCATAGAGAACTAACCTTTTGTGTCGCTAAGGAGAGGATTGAAATGCTAAGCGGCAATGTAACCTAAGTCTGAGCACAATTCAACAACTAAAATGCTCTAAAAGTGCAAGAAATGTAGAAACTAGAGTGCAGGTGTGAGTTTGGACAGATAAAAAGTGAATGAAGTTGAAACTTTTAAACCTTTCGCTTGCAAAAACCGTCCAATTTTCGTCCACTCAGCGACATTAGTCAAGCTTGCCTACTCACTCAGCGGAACGCCGACTATTTAGTTTCTTCGCCAAAATTTACAGGACCTCTGGTTTACAGCACCAATATGGGAGGGGGGGTCCAAACGGCGATTTTCATCGTGATGTCGGCGTTTCGCCAATAATTTCCAAAGCTCACCGAGTTTTACAGAATCCAATGTTGACGATGTCTTTAGTCAAACGGTGGATAAGGTCGGATTCGCCGACTGGATTTATTGCTTGCCATCCTTCACTTTTTTGAATACTTATCATAATTTAACCTGTACAAACAACACACCATTATTTTACCAAGAAATAAAAAAACAATTAAAAGGCTTTTGGGTTGCCTCCCAAACAGCGCCTTAGTTAACATTGCGGCACGACGCAAGTCCACCTTTAAACCTCACTCTTAGGATTAGCCATAGTATCACTAGGCAAACCCCCTTGCTGTCTCGGATTGAGGTGAGATGAGATATGACCCATTCGGGTCTCCAACTGCTTGATTGAAACATAATGGGATGTGACGGTTTGGCTAAGGGTAGAAACATCTTCTTTCATGCCTTTTAGCATTTTGTCTGACCCTTCAACTTTGTTGAGGATACGCGAGAGCATATCCTCAAACCTACCACCTTCCGAATCATTGGGCTTCTGGCACTCATGGAGAGGCAACATATTTATCCTTCTCCCCATCTTTCCAGTTTGGATTTCGGTCCCTCCATTCACTATCTCGATCCTTCCATCCTTCGTCTCTAGCCCAACCTTGGTTACCACCCTGCCTTGTATAGTTTGAACGATAGCCCCCGCGTTGATTTGCTAGAAAATTTACCTCCTCGTTATATAGGGCTTTAAATTTTATCTCTTCAGGATTTGCACACCCGACCCCCACAGTGTTGACACTACAGGCACCAGCCCCCATGACATTTTTTGATAGAATGTCATGTTGTTTCATGATTTTGGCATGTTTTGGTCTCTCATTGTCTTTTTCAATCTGCTCGTTAGATAGCTTGAATGTGAGAGGGGATACTTGATCCTCGCGAGTGTACCACTCTATGTTGATGGTTGTCATGCTATCTAAAAGTTTGGCTGCTACTGCATATGTCCGCTGCATTAAGCCTTCAGGCAAGAATTAGTCAGCGACACCTTTGTTTACCGAATCCAAACTCCGCTAAAAGAATTGAAGTAGCACGTTTTTCGGTAAACCGTGGGTTGGGCATTGCAGCACCAATGTTTTGAACCTTGGCCAAGTTTCGTGCAGAGGCTCTCCTTCTAGACGTTTAAAGCTCTGGATGCTATCCCGCAGTTACATCATCTTCGATTGAGGGAAAAATTGCACTTGAAATGCAGTTATCAACCCGTCCCAAGAAGTGATGGATTCATGTGGTAGCTCAGCTAGCCACTTTCATGCCTCTCCCATCAACGAGAAAGGGAATAGCCTCAACCTAACCGACTCTTGAGAGATTTTTTTGAACGAGAATGGTCTGCACACATCTACAAAGTTTCGAAGATGCTCGTGAGGATCCTCATGAGCCAATCCACTGAAAAGTCCCTTCAATTGCAAGAGTTGCAACATGGTGCTCATTATGTTGAACACTGCATTTCCCTCGGCTAAGGGTAAATGGATGGCTCCAACACCTCCCATGAGATGGGGGCCGTTGATGTTGGGCTCTTGGACATCGTTGAGATTTTTTATGTCGTCTTGGTGGCCTACCTGGCTACCGTTGCTACCATTAACACTCATGCTTTCTGAAATATTCACACATCAAACAAAATAAAACTAAAAATTAGGTAAGTAGACTACAACTAAGAAGAAAAAAAATTCTACTATTCTAAGAATTCTCAAGTAACACCACTCCCCGGCAGTGGCACCATTTTTTATGTTCGCGTAATCAAGAGACAACTTCCTATGTAAGTGTCTACGATCGTACAATAGTTTAGTAACCCAACCAAGGGTTGGGTTCGTTCTCAAGAGAGTGGTTTTGAGAATTAATAGAAAAATAAAATTTAGTTCTAACTAGTTGTAGCTAAAGACATTAAAGATTAAAAACATCGTAAATTAAAGAGGGACACAAGAGTGTAAATTAACAATGGGCTTTTGTCACTAGTAAGCAAAAACAACAAAATAAACAAGGATTTCTAAGTAATAAGACGGGATCCTTGGGATGTGACGGGATTCCTGGCTAAGCTAGATTATTGGGTACATGCTTTCGATAGAAGATTCATAGAATAATTGTGACTAGGCTAAACTTTAAGGCGGATAAGCTCTCTCTCGAGCAACTTACCCTGTTTAAAATGTGTTCCTCTTGGACACCCACTTGACACATGAAGACCAGCCTACGCCTTAACCCAATCACTCTCTTGAGCTGAGTGTGTGGGAATGAGATTGGGATTCACTCTCTCGAGCTAAACCTCATGTCGACCCACTCCCACCGGTGATCAATTTAGTAGTTTTAGTTTTACGAACTCTCTCTCGAGTAAGCCGAAAACACATAAATAAACTTGTATTTGCAACTACAAATTCATTAAATTCATCCACAACTACTGAACGAAATAACAATTAAACTACAATTAAACTATCAACAAGCAAGACCCAACAATTATCTTAACCCATATTCGCTAAATAACATCTCAAGAATTGGGGTTTTTAGCCACACATGTATAAGATATAGAAATTTATACCAAATTGAGCTCGCATTCAACTGGGTAGGAAGATGTAAGTCTTGATACAGGCCAAAATTGAAGAATCCAAGAGACCCAAACCCAAATCTTGAAGATGAAACCCTTTGGATCTTCAAGTCTTCAAAACCCTCTCAAACTTAGAGCAAAAATATCAAAAAGTAATATTCTATATTAAAATTATAATAATTGTTCCACCCTTAAAACTACAACTCTAACTAGTATTTATAGTTTTCACAGATTTGTGCTGCAGCGGATCATTCGACATCCATAGTCGAAATCACCGATCAACTCGACAATTCGCCTTTTGGTGTAGTTCATCGCCGTCTTGCACAAGCCTTTAGCATTGTCGTGCTCTGGGTCATTGTGCGACATGGTACTGCTTCGCGGAACTTCTCGGTGATGCGCCGACTGCTCTTTTCTTCTGCCGACTTGATACTTTCCTTCAGGGCTCAGCACACTAGAACAAAAGGCGAAGTACGACCTTTGGCAACTCGCCAAGTGGACTCGGCTATCCTCATGCCTTCATTTCTTCATTCTTTTCAGTCTTTTCATTCCTTTTTGCGACGTATTGTCCATGCTTTTCTTCAAACTTCAAATACTTGAAACTTAAGGGTTTTCATCAGATATTGAGATAAAATAAGCATTTGAGGACACAATTTTTATTAAAATATCGCCATAAATGAGTCCAATTGGTGGACTCATCAATTAAGCACAACATAATAAGGGGAAAAACTAAGTCATGCCTAAGATTATATCAAAGTCACTCATATCCAAAATCATCAAATCAGCCCAAATTTGAAAACCCTTAAACAAAATAGGACAAGCACGATAAACATAGGTGACTATGACAGACTTTCCAAATTGGATAGAAACATGGATGGGAGCATCAAGTATACCACAAATCATAGCAAATTCTGAGGTAAATCGCAGAGATACATATGAATAAGTAGAATCCAGATCAAATAACACATTAGCCATCCGGTCACAGCCAAGAATAGTACATGTGATCACTGCGGCTGACGCCTCTGCCTCATTCTTGCCCAGAAAGGCATAACACTGATCCCTATCATCTTGACGAGCTACTTCTCTGCCTGGTTGCGCATTACCCCTGCCTGCATTACCATTTCCTCTGCCTCCACGGCCTTATTGATTACCTTCTCGCCCACCTTGTGGATACCCTCGACCATTATTACCATTTCCCGCAGGTACCACTGCTCTAGTCAGTTGCTGCGCGGAATCTAACACAACTGGGTGGGGACAATCTCTCCTCATATGCCCAGGTTCTCCACAATTGTAGCAAGTACGATCAAAAGATGGTGTGCCACCCGTCGAAGGCACAACTCCCTGGCTATCCTGGATCAAATTATGAGATGGAGTTCCTGAGAAGTTATATGTAGAGGTGGGCATAGCGGAATAAATTAGCTTGGCTGCAAGCATAGGCCTTCCGGACCCCCTAGAATAAGAACCTTGAAAGATACCCGAGTTATTGGCCCTTTTTGAAAATGCCTTAGCCTAACCGTCTCGCCTCACCCTCCACTTTCTTTACAAAGTCTCTTACCTCATGAAAGTTTCTCCCTACAGAGGTCATATGAACATATAATACCTGCAACTCACAATTTAGTGCCCTAATAAATAAACGGATCCTCCCCTCCTCAGTCGTCACAATTGAGTAGCATATCTAGACAGAACATGGAACTTGGCCTCATAAGCAGCCACAGACATACCACATTGCTCAAAAGCCATGAACTCATCCTTCTTGCGATCCCTCAGAGTTCTAGGCACATATTTCTCCAAAAATAGAGCATAAAACAGGGTCCAAGAGAGTGGAGGTAAAGTTGAAGATCTACATTCCATATAATCTCTCCACTAATGTTTAGCCTCACCTTGAAGCTGAAAAGTCACAAACTCAACCCCATGTTGATGGACAATTCCCAACTTATGAAGCCTCTCATACCAGTCTAAGATGAACTCATAAGCATCCTCATTCTCAGAACCAAGAAATACAGGAGACTTTAGCTTCAAAAACTTAGTCAACATCTCATGTTCATTACCAGTCATAACAGAACCCAACAAAGGACGGAAGAAAGCATCATTACCTCCAGTCACACCCACCTTGGGTGCAGTGCTAGCAACAGGGAGATTAGTAGGAGCTTGAGTTGCTTGAGCAGAAGAAAGCACTCCAGGACCAACAAACCCCTTCGGGAATGACATGATCTGTTGACCTAACACTGGGTCTATGGGAGGAACACCGGTAGTCTCAGCCTGCACCCCTTTCTCTTGTCCAACCTCCTCAACATTTTCAACCTCAACATCCTCTTCTATCTCTTCATGATGCACAGGAGGGGCCTCATTTTGGGGATTATTTTTGACCGATACCGCATCTAGAGTAGGCGCCACTCTTCCTCGGCCTCTACCCCTACCTCTATCGCGACCTCTCGCTGCAAATTCCTCAACTGGAGCATTGACGGGAGCTACGGGCCTGACGTCGTTGAATCTAGTATTAACCATCTTCAGACAAAAGAGTGAAGGAGGTTAGATACCAATTTGAATCGCCAGATACCAATTGGAATCAAGTCATAGCACGAAAGGAGACGAGAGAAAACAAAGAGATTTCCTAAAGTCATATAGCCTCTCGAAGAAAAGTAAATGTGTCCCCGAATCGTTCCTCTAGACTCTACTAGACTTGTTTTGGTACATCGAGATCAACGAACCTAGGCTCTGATACCATCTTTGTCACGACCTAGACCATCGTGATTGGCACCCACACTAACCCTCCGATGGGAGAACCATTACTATAACCCAAACCGAGCAACTAAACCAAAACTAAAGCATTTAAGGATACAAAAATTGGAATAATAGCCAAAATTGAAGTTCCCATAAACTTCCAGAAGTTCTAACAACTAACAATGCGGAAAATACACCTAGAACCTGAAAGTCAATGTACCAAAACATCTAAAGTTCAACAAGTCTAAACAAGAAGGGATACAACCCTAAACTAATGAACTAATCAACTAACTAGAAAAGTCTAAGTCCGAAATGTGGACATAGACGAAAGGAGAACTCATGGCAGCCTGGAAGAACTAGCTCACCCTTGAATTCGAACGATGATCATTGATCTTCTAAGCGAGGTCAGTCAATAGCCGCCTAAGGATGCCCTATACCCAACAAAGAAAGAGCAAGTGCAGTATCAGTACACAACCACAATGTACTGGTAGGATCACGCGGCTATCCTACTAAGTGCAACATACATAAGTCAATACAACAATACAATAACATGCATACACCAAACATATACAATATCAACAATGTTTATGAACAACGAACAGTTTCACAATACTCAAATATCATAGTTATATCAAGTCATTGGTCCTCTCACTGAACCCAAACCCAAAAAGTTAGCATACCGGAACGTGGTACCCGATCCAAATATTATGCCGGAATGTGGCAACCGATCCAATAATTATACTGGAACGTGGCAACCAATCCAAGTTAGTGTGTGGAAACGCAACACCCGGTCCATTCAACAAGCCACAATCACAATCACAAAGTACATTCTCATAATCATACAAGCAAGTCATGATTCATGGCATTCATAGTCATATATCATCATTTACAACTAGTGTGATCAATAACGCAACATTCGCATACATATATACATGCATCATAATGAAGAAAAGATAAACATACGTCACACAATCATAGAATCACAACCATCACCTACCTAGAAACAAGCTTGAAACCCTAAGAAACTTGGTCTTTCCTTTTTCGGATTCGTTCTGCTTATTCTTGGTCTACAAACAATCAATATAATACGGGAATCAATAAACAATCACTAATTACCCAGATTACTAACAATTCTAACAACCCTAGATCATACCCATGATCCCAAGTATCCAAACTAGGGCTTTTTCCACAATGATTTTTAAATCAAAACTCTCCCCCATTGATAATTACCCATTAATTACATTCTATGGATCGAAAATGGATTCGGGGAGTTAAAATCTTACATTTAGCCTCAAGAATGGTGGAAAACTGTCAAGAATCGCCTAGGGTTCGTTTCTTAGCTCTAAAAACCAAAAAGTGCAGAAATAAGATGTTTTGGGGTTTATTTACGACCTTAAGTCGCGTCGGGCCTGCCATAGCGGCCCTCACCCCACTACAGCAGCCTAGCCAGAGCGACCAAAATCACTGCCTTAGCGGCTTGCATGAAACAGTGAGTTATTTTAATAATTCCAGGACCGTCATTTCACAACACACCTTTAACCAACGACGCTCAGAAAATACCGTTCACGCTAAGATCGATTTCGGGAGTTTTACTAACCCGAATTCAATTTTGTAAAGTCGTACGGATTCCTTGACAACTTATCTAACTACTCATGTAATCAAAATCATAAATAAGTTACCCGATTGTTACCAGATTTCCCTACACCTTAAAGACTCTGATTTCGTCCAAATCTGGACTAGGTTGGGAAATTCCAAGTTACTACCAAAAAGTTTTTCGGCCCAAAAAATTTTCCCGTTAGCTTTTCCTTAACGACGGAACCTGGTCGTTACAGAAAGATAATTCTAAATAATATTTTGCTAGTTTTAAGGAGAAATGGTTGGAAGTTAAAAGAGAAATAATATTAAAAATATATTTTCGTTCCATGTAAACTCTCATACACAATAAGATTATGCATATATCCCTATAAAATATGTGTGATAATAATATACTCAAATTAAATTCAAAACTATATATCGTAAGTTCATTGATGAATGAGAGATTACCGCCAATAATATTATTTTAGAGTCCCAAATATGTTACTGTTGCTCCCCAGTATACACGCAAGTGTACGTGGTCGCGCAAGTAATATAGATTCTTTAAGAAACGAGTGATCGTTCCCAAGGAACTTATGATCAATTTATATTTAACACTTAATTCTATAAATAAAAGTAAAAGTAACATTTTCAAGAGTTGATGATTGATTGTTAACTACTACTAATTATAAACTCAATAAACGTAACAAAATGTGAACGACTTTAAGGTGATGTTTCAAGCAAGTAAAGAGAAATTCCAGGGCTGCAGCATATACTGAATATCATGTATCATATTATTGGCTTAGAATTAATTTCAGTTGTCAAGTTACTGGTTTATAGGGTTAATTGTATGAGTCGGGCTACACACCTCTAGTATCCTACTCCAGTTAGCTATCTAACTACATCGTTGAGCGGTTATAAATAGACTAACTGGCGAGCATTTATATTTCATCCTATTTCGTAACCAAGCAAGTTGTTCGTCCGGGCGTCACTCCTAAACACAAATCACCTCAATCAAATGGGTCGATCAAGCTCTCTATATTCTTTGGTCTATCTAATCCATCCTCTCTTGATTTTAAGATTAGACAATGTATTTATCTTATGGTGATCAAGCATAAAATGCTAAAACAAGAATATAGAAGTAAGTTATAATGACAACCAAGAATTAATTCATAAAGCCTTTAATAATCAACAATCCATTCTTAGCTACAACCCCAGAACAAGTGCGTTTAGACACTCATGCTATTAGAAAACAACAAAATACAATTTTTCATGTGATTTCTGGAAAATAGAAGAGTTTAGAGATCAAAACCTATTACAAAAGACGAATCTTGCTCTTGCACACCAAATAAAAGTCGAACCCTAACAATGGAGCCCTAAGGGTCTATTTATAATACACAATAGAGTTGAAGTCTATTACAATTAGGAATCTTTTTTAATAATGCTTTTGTTGGAAACGTCGGAACAAGGGTGAGGCTCCGCGCCTAACTCGCGCCTGGAAGGCTTGCACGCCGCGCTGCTAGTGCGCCTAAATGTAGCCCCACTAAAAAAAAACCTGGCGCGTCGCGCCTGGCCTGCACTATTTGACGTTGGGGCTTCGCGCCAGCAGTTGCTCCTGGCCTCACTCGTCGTTTGTCAACTCCTTTTCTTCCTTGACTCGATCACTTCCTTATGAATCCTGCAAAATTAATAATCATGTATGTTAGTATGCAATCACCGTAATCTTAAGCCAAAACATGCTAGTTAGATTAGTGAACGTTCTAAAACTTACGATAAAGATGGGTAATTCATAGTAATTGGGCATATAAATATGCCCAAGATCACCACCCCACACTTAAACATTTGTTAGTCCTCGAACAAACTCTATCTTATCAAATCATACTCTTAAACCTTGGACTTTTCACCTCACTTTACAATTGGCGAAATATATTTAATCATGATCTTGTGGCACACACTACATGCAATAATTTCAACTCTTTCTTGTAGTCTACCAATCAACATTTCACAACCTCGATGAATGACTCTTCTCAAATAATTCCGGGCTAATGCAATATCATAGAGACAAGACAAATAAGATTAAGCACCAAATATGTTTCGTGAATGCCCTCACAACTTTAAGTATAGCCTTTCTTTCACACTAACAACAATGCATTTCAATCATAAGGCCATTTTTAAAAAAAAATTCACTCTCACACTCACAAATGAAGTTTTCACATATCCTAACATGCCATAAGCTTTCCCTTGGTGTACTTTAATTTTCAAAAAGTGTTACTCATAGAATCAAGAGGACTTTCATTCGATTGTAATGTCGGCTTTAGGTAAGGGAGGATACCTTTGGGTAAAATTAGCGACTCATCCTCCCTAATGCACATGTTTTGTTGTCCTTGCTAACATTCACAACTCTTTCTTCCCCTTTTATTTCCCCATTAGATGTTTTCCAATTGAATTTAACACTTTGCCTTCACTTTCACTTGAGCCCTCTTTTTGCACATCCCCCCCTTTTCTCTCCTCTTTATTTATATAAATTTTCTTTTTTTTCACACTTAACAATAGCCACCCTCAACCTATCGATTTTACTCGAATTAAGGTGCACGTTGTCCTTGTAAGGACCGAGGCCATTATTAAGGTATATATATATATATATATAAATATTTATTTTTTTTTATTTTTTTTTATGTTTTATTTTTATTTTTATTTTCGGATTAGCCACCTTTGACTTAGGATTTTTAGCCTTGGTCAAAGTGCACAATGTCCCAAGGGACCAGGGCCAATCACAACCTTTTAGGACTTATGGGTATCATTTGTCTACCTTTCTCGATCTTCTCCACAAAACCAAGCATTTCCACCCTATCCATTTTAACCAAAGTTGTCATTTTCTTCAACTCAACATAGTGCATTATGGATTACTTTGGGGTCAAACTAATGGTATCAATAAAAAGGGATTTGACTCAATTCAGTGGGTTAGAACAAAATCAAGGCTACAAGGCTCAATGGGGCTAAGCTAGGGATATTTTCTTTGGAGGCACATAAGGAAATTAAAATGTGGCTATTCAAAGAAACGCCTCAATCATATTCCATAATTCACACAAGTTACTCCTTAGGCACACTTGGGGGAAGTTCTAGATGTTATTCAATACAAAACTAAGCAAATATTCACCACACATGGAATCACAACACACATAAGGACCCAATACTTGTAGCTACTCACATAAAATGCATTACGGTGTTTCTACACAATTAAGCCCATATATATTTTTTATTTTCCATTTAGAGTCAAGGAAAAGAGATTATGTTTGTTTTTAAGGTCACCATTTAAATATTGCAAACAAAGAGTTACTACCCATGACGTCTAGCCAATTATCAAGAAAAGATTTCAAAGTGCCAAAGCGGTAGGTTTCATACTTCTACTCCTAATGACTAATTTTCCCTTAAGACGGTCGTCATCCATCCATCATCGGGAAACGTCATTCCTAGATGACTCTAAGACTCAAGAAAGCAATAAAACTAGTCCTAATCGGTTCAATGGGACTATCCTCGGGAAAAGAACCAAAAAAAATGCGAGGAACCCTCCTAAAAATAAAAAAAAACTCGGTAAAGCAGTAAACTATGTACAATGAAGTTCAACTTCCACCCCACACTTAAACAAAACACTGTCCTGAATGTGCAAAATAAAACAAAGTGCAAAGGTAAAAGAGAACTTCCTTTCGGCCTCTAGGCCATGTGCTTTAACTCAGTGGGTAGACACATTAGTGGCAAAATCCACAGCCATCGAGGATGCATTACTATCTACATCCCCCGCATCAGCATCATCATCTCCCGAGCCAGTAGCAGCTGACTCATCCTCATCCGAGCCATCCTCTTCATCAGCAGTGGCATCATCATCATCATCAATGGGTTCTTGGAAATTTGGGCCCATCCGACATATGTACATTACGCTATTCGTCAAAGGGTAACTCTCAGCTAGTTTCGCCATTTCATCCTCAGTCACTGAACGACCACCTATCCGCAGTTGTAACTCATCCATTCTAAACATACGCCCCATCCAACTATCATCACGAGCTTGCCTATGAATAGCAATCAATAAGGACCTGTGGGATGGATCGTGCGCTTTAGTGCGCGTGACATCAACCAAGTGGCACACTAGATGAGGGGTACGAGGGGGGTCACACATCATGAACCTCCTCCTCAATCAGTAACGCCCGTAGGTACCTAGTAATGATGCTCCCATAACAGATATACCATCACTTATTGGACCTAAACTTAAGAATGTTTTGTTTCAAAAGAGCCCCAGCATTCACCGGTAAGCCTTTCATCAACCGCTATATTAGCACCACTCTCTCCCTCGTAACATCAGTCATATGCTTACATAGTAGCAGGGTGCTACACACAATTTTCAACCAAATGTGAGCCGCCAAATTACAGTGCCCATAGTGGAGAGTCAAGTGACGTCCCGTGTCTCTAACCCTATCCCACCTAGCAACAGAATTCACCCCACATAAAGTATGCCTAATATCACGATAAGGGGGTCTTTCAATCATTGCCAGAAAATCAGCATTGTCACCATTTGGTGTTCCCAAAAATTCATTCAACACTTCCACACTAAATCTAACCCAACTATCCCGAATGAAACATTTGTTTATCTCAACACGATGTGTATTCCAATTTGCTTAAAATTCTTCAGCTAAGCTTAAATTGCACTCACCTTGATTCATGAATACAGATTGGAGTCCTAAGGTGTTAATTTGGGTGTGAATGTTAGGAAACTCCTGTCGGAATCGCCCCTCATCGACATACTCATCACCGAGGTACTTGGATTCTTGTTGACATCCGTACCAATCCTTGCCATATTGCATCAAAGCTTTCTCGCCAAATTTTTGGGGTAGCAAATTGTTGGTTGACCGACTAGAACTTCTGGTAGCCTCTCATTTCCTACTTTTTTTAGTACCCGAACCACTAGCAACATTCTTACCCTTAGGAGCTATCTTTACACCCAACAATGGATGAATGTAAGAAGATAAAAACAAACAACCAAAAAAATTTGGGGAAAAAGGAGGTGGGGGGTCGGGTAGGCAGTGGGGTGGGTGGGTTTGGAGGGTTTTGAAAATTTGTGGGTTAGAATGGGTTTAAGGGTGTTAGAGTTTAGGGAAAGGGAAGGGAAGAAGGTTTTGGTTGGGATTAATGGAGGAATTTGGGATTTTGGGGAGGAAAAGAAGTGGACAAGAAGAAGAAGAAATTTTGGGTTTAAAGAAAATTTGGGGAAGGGAACGGTTTAGAGAGAGAGAGAGAAAATTTAGAAAAGTGGGTTTATTTGGGTAGGTGGAGGAGTTAAAAGGGTGAATTTTAGTGGGTCCCATGAATTTCCTAAGAATTTTCTGAAAAAATTTTTACTCAACAGAGTCGGGGGCACTGCGCCTGGTTCGCGCCTGGAATGTTGTGCGACACGCTGCTAGTGCGCCAGAAATGCCCTCCAGTAAAACCCCCCTCTGGTGCGACGCGCCTTACCTGCGCCACCAATAGGCATTCTTGCTGAGGCCTGGTGCGATGGTGACGCAATGCGCTGCCAGTGTTGAGCATATTTCTTCAATTTTTGGGTTGTTTCTCCTCCTATGACTTGTGCATCAACAAAACAATATGACATAAAACCCAGTGCCTTAGTTTTGGTCGTCGCATGACCTATTTTTTTGTATTTTTCTTTATAACGTGTAAAATCCTATCTAACTAATAACTCGAAAAATAAAAACTGTACACCTAGGAATTTGAAACTAGGCTAAAATTTCAAAAATTAAGTAAAACTAATATCTATTACATATCATTCACGGTTGCCTCCTATGAAGCGCTTGATTTAACGTTGCGGCACGATGCAACTTGGATCATTCATCATTTAGCTCAAGAGCCTCCCGATCACGATCCGAGTTCACACCATAGTAGTGTTTCACTCTTTGCCCATTTACCAAGAATGTAGGGCCAGTCTCACCTTTAAGTTCAATAGCCCTATGTTGTATCATTCTTTCCACTTCGAAAGGACCAGTCCATTTAGATTTAAGTTTTCCGAGGAATAACCTCAATCTAGAGTTAAAGAGTAGTACATTTTCTCCCGAAGTGAAAGTACGAGTAACTATGTGCTTGTCATGCCATCTTTTCGTCTTTTCTTTGTAAAGCTTGGCGTGTTCATATGCATGGAGCCTAAAATCCTCAAGTTCATGCAACTGATTCACTCTCTTTCTACCGGCCAGCTCGGGGTCCAAGTTCAACATTTTAATTGCCTAATAAGCTTGGTGTTCTAATTCCATCGGAATACGACATGTTTTTCCAAATACTATGTGATAGAGAGAAGTCTCTATGGGTGTCTTATACGCAGTCCTATATGCACACAACGCATCATCTAACTTTTCAGACCAATCCTTCCTCTGCGCATTCACCATTTTCTGCAAAATTTGTTTTACCTCTCTATTTGAAACCTTCACTTGGCCACTCTTTTGAGGATGGTAAGCTGTAGAAACTTTTTGACGAATACCATACTTAGCAAGAAGGTTTTTAACTAGATGGTTAATGAAATGCTTACCTCCATCACTTATGATTGCCCTTGGAGTGCCAAAGCGAGTGAAGATGTGCTTCTTGATGAACTTTATCACCACCCTTGAATCATTCGAAGGAAGAGCGACAGCCTCAACCCATTTACTCACATAATCCACAGCCACAAGAATATATTGGTTTCCACTAGATGACGGGAAGGGACCCATGAAGTCAATATCCCACACATCAAAGATTTCCACCTCTAAAATGTTACTTAGCGGCATCTCATGTCTTCTTGAAATAGTACCCAACCTTTGGGATTTATCACAATCCTTCACAAAAGCAATATAATCTTTAAATAATGAGGGCCAAAAGAAACCAGATTGTAGTACCTTATGAGCAATGCGTTCTCCTCCATGATGACCTCCATATGGGCTAGAATGACAACTTTCGAGCACTTTGTGAACCTCAGACTCCAGAATGCATCTTCTCACTACCCGGTCCACACCTTGCTTGAACAAGAATGATTCATCCCATATATAGAACTTAGCATCATAATTGAGCTTTTTCTTTTGTTGGGTGGTTGCACCCTGAGGATAATCTCCACTTACCATCAAATTCACAATGTCTGCATACCCGGATTTGCTCACCTTCATTCACATGGGAAAAATCTTCCAACCTGGACAAGTGATCCGCTATCTGATGTTCAGTACCTTTCCTATCTTTGATCTCAAGGTCAAATTCTTGGAGAAGCAACATCCATCGAATTAGCCTTGGTTTAGCATCCTTCTTGTTAAATAGGTACCTAATAGCTGCATGGTCAGTAAAAACAATCACTTTAGTACCTACCGAATACAATCTGAACTTGTCAAAGGCGAACACTAGAGTCAGCATCTCTTTCTCAGTCACTGTGTAATTAGCTTGTGTAGAGTCAAGGGTCTTACTTGCATAATAGATCAACTGGAACACTTTATTCTTTCGTTGTCCCAACACTGCACCACGTCGCTTGCATCACACATGTGTTCAAATGGTAATTCCTAATCATGAGCAATTAAAATGGGAGCTTCAATTAAGTTCCTCTTCAACATCTCAAAAGCTTTTAAGCACATCTCATCAAAGTCAAACTTCACCTCCTTCTCCAAGAGACTGCACATAGGTCTTGCAATCTTGGAAAAATCTTTGATGAATCGCCTGTAAAATCCTGCATGACCAAGAAAACTACGCACCCCTTTTATAGAAATGGGAGGGGGCAATTTTTCAATAACTTCTACCTTGGCTTTATCAACCTCTAAACTAGACTTAGACACCTTGTGTCCTAGCACTATCCCCTCTCTAACCAAAAAGTGACACTTTTCCCAGTTTAGAACTAAGTTAGTGTCCTCACATCTAGCAAGTACTTTATCAAGATTTCAGAGACATACCTCAAAAGACTTCCCAAAGACGGAGAAATCATCCATGAACACCTCTACAAAGTCTTCCACCATATCATGAAAAATGGCCATCATACACCTTTGAAAAGTCACCGGTACATTGCAAAGTCCGAATGGCATGCGTTTGAAAACATAGGTACCATAAGGACAAGTGAACGTGGTCTTTTCCTGATCCTCCGGCGCAATTAAGATCTGGTTATAACCGGAATATCCATCTAAGAAACAATAGTATTCTTGCCCTGCTAGTCGGTCAAGCATCTGATCAATTAAGGGAACGGGGTAGTGATCTTTCTGGGTAGCATCATTTAGTTTCTGGTAATCCATGCAAATTCTACACCCGGTCACTATTCTAGTAGGAATCAACTCATTCTTTTCGTTCCTTACCACTGTGATACCTCCCTTCTTGGGAACACATTGTACCGAACTTACACACTTACTATCAGAGATTGGGTATACAATTCTAGCACCTAGATACTTTATTACCTCTTTTCTCACCACTTCTTTCATCAAAGGATTTAGTCGACGTTGATGTTGTGCACTTGGTTTGTGATCCTCTTCCATGTAGATTATGTGCATACATAACGCCAAACTAATCTCATGAATGTCAGCCATCTGCCATCCAATAGCTTTCTTTCTCCGCTTTAGGATCCTCAATGTCGCTCCAACCTGTATTTCAGACAACTCTGCAGAAAGTATAACATGCAAAGTTTAATTAGTACCCAAAAATGCATACCTGAGGTGAGCTGGCAGTGTTTTCATTTCCAGCTTTGGGGCTTCCTCAATGGAGGGTTTGGGTGGTGGCCCTAACTCGCGCTCTAATGGTTCCACTCTCCGCTTGTAAGGCTCCACAAGTGCCAGATTCAGAATGTTTCTATCTCTTGAGCCTCAATATCTTCATCTTTCTTATGACCTATTAACACTCTTTCTAAGGGGTCTTCAGAAACAACTAACTGTGACTCTACTATGCGATCAACCACAGTAATAGCAGACAACTCTTCATAAATAGAAGGAAATTTTAGAGCGCGGTAAACATCAAATACCTCTACCTTATCATGTGCCATCATGGTTAATTGACCAGCTACTACATCAATCAATACCCTACCTGTGGCCAAGAAATGACGTCCCAAAATGAATGGAACTTCAAGATCGGGTTCAAAGTCTAAGACCACAAAATCTACCGGAAAAATCAATGAACCTACTTGCACTAACATATCTTCTACCACCCCCTCTGGCCTAGCAATGGATCTATTAACAAGTTGGAGAATAACAGTGATTCGTTTTGGACTACCTAACCCAAGCTTTAGATACAAAGATAAGGGCATCAAATTTATATTTGCCCCCAAATCACACAACCCCCGGGCATGAACACTTTGCCCAATTGTAATCTGCGCAGTAAAACTACCTGTATCTTTCAACTTTTTGGGTAGTCTGTTTTGGATCCTTGAGCTGTACTCCTCAGTAATTGCTACAGTTTGATATTCCATGAGCCTCCTCTTGCTAGCCACAATGTCCTTCACGTATTTAGCATACTTCGGGATACCCTGCAAAATGTCAACCAAAGGTAGATTAATGTGAACCTATTTAAGGAGAGAGAGAAATTTACCGAAGCCTTCATCTTCATTCTGCTTTTTCAGCCTTTGTGGAAATGGAGATGGTAATTTCTTTTGAGGAACGGGTACCTCAACATTGGAGGTTTTTACTACCTCTTCCACCTTCTTTTCTTTGTTACTTACCTCACTGTCTCTCTTCTTTGGAGCTAGTTCCTCTAATTGCAGTCCACTTCTTGTACTTACTACATACCATTGCTTTTGGTTGGGCTCAGTATCACCGGGCTACCCACCTTGGGGACGCAAGTTCAAAGAATTAGCCACTTGCGCAATTTGTTTCTCTAAACTCATTTGGGACATCTGGATGTTTCTAATGTTCTCATCCTGCTTATCTATTCTAGCATTTAATTTGGTCCTATTTAAGTCATGAGGTTTTGGAGTAGCTTTTCATTGTTCATCCCCCCTTTTGGTGCACTAGGATTTAAGCCTTGGTTAGGATTGTAGTATTATTGCCCAGCCCCTTAAGAACGGTATTGGTTAACCCCTTGCGCCTGATTTTGGTTTTGGTTACCACTCCATGAGAAGTTAGGATGGTTCTTCCAACTAGGGTTGTAAGTATTACCATAATTTTGTTGCACTCCACCCCTTTGCGCATTACCCACATAGTTTACGGAATCCGAGTTTGCCTCACATTACTCGGTTTCATGAGATCCACTACCACATACCTCACACCAATTTGTTGTATGTTGTACTACGTTTATCGGTGCCTGATTTAAAGCCATTTGTTTAAAATGTAAGGGCATGTTATGTTGCATTGCATCTAATTTGGCATTTATGGCAGTAGCTTGGTCTACATCTAAGATCCCTGCAGCCTTTTGGGTTGGGGTTCTAGACATTTCCCCCTCATACCCTTGGTTCCCTTCAGAAAGTTTATCGAGTAAGGCGAAGAACTCTTCACTTGTTATGGATAGGGCATGTCCACCTGCTCCACTATTAAGAAGAGCACGAGCATTATAGTCTAAACCCTTAAAGAAAGTGTGAGCAAGTACCTCATTGGTTTGCATGTGGTGTGGGCAAGCATTCAACATTTGTTTGAAACGCGCCAATGCTTGGTACATGTCCTCCCCTTGCTTTTGAACAAAGTTTATTATCTCACCCCTCAGCTTAGCGGTTTTCTTGGATGGGAAAAATCGACTCAGGAACTTCTTTGCTAGATCATCCCAAGTAGTGATCGAATTTGGTGGCTCAGAATCTAACCAACGCCTTGCAGCTCCTAATAATGAGTACGGGAACAAAGTCAGCCTCACATAGTCCGATGAGACTCCAATTGGGATGTATGTATTGGTAATATCTATGAAGGTCCTAAGATGGATTTGAGGATCCTCATAGGGGAGACCGGTGAATTTCCCATTAGAATGGAGGATTTGTACCATGCTCTACTTTAGTTCAAATCTACCCCCCGGTGGAGGTTTCCTATTACTAGATGCCAAATTGGTTGTGAGTGGGACTGCCACATCACGGACTGGTCTTGCGGGTACGATAGGCGGTACTCCTTGGTTATTCAAATTTCCTTGGTTATTCGGGTTCCTTTGGTTGTTCTCGTTTTCCGGGTTATTCAAGTTGTCTTGATTATCATCATCAATGTTTCCCAGAAGACCTAGCCCCAATTCTCCATGTCGTCCTTGATTCACCATTTCATGCACTGGCGTAAAACTCTTTCGGGTTCGTTGTAAGGTTCGACAAGTTCTCCTTTCGAGCCAGACCTGAAAGTCAAGTGCCTGCAATAAACAAGCTAAGATCAAGTAATTAATACCTTAATATTTTAATTGTAGACTTAAGAAGATTAAATATAAATCAATTTCTAAGTCCCCGGTAGCGGCGCCAAAAACTTATTGCTCCCAATTGCACACGCAAGTGTACATGGTCGCGCAAGTAATATAGTGGCTCTTAAAAGAACCAGATTATTGAACCCAAAAGACTTGTTAATTAACTATTTTTACTAAATTATATTGGTCAAATTATTTATTTAAGTGTGTCACAAGAAAAGAATGCAAGAACAAAATAATAAAATTACTTACAATAGTTGGAAAATCCCAAGGCAGCAGCATGTAATGAATCTCATGTATCATATTCTTGGCTTAGAACTAATTTTAGTTGTCAAGTTACTAGTTTACAGGGTTAATTGTATGAGTCGGACTACACACCTCTAGTCGCCTACTCCAATTAGCTATCTAACTACATCGTTGAGCGGGGATAAATAAACTAACTGGCGAGCATTTATATTTTATCTTGTTTCGTAACCAAGTAAGTTGTTCGTCTGGACGTAACTCCTAAACACAAATCACCTCAATCAAATGGGTCGATCGAGCTCTCTATTATCTCTAGATGGCCAGTCAAGAAATACTAAAACAAGAATATAGAAGTAACTTATAATGACAACCAATAATTAATTCATAAACCTCAAATAATCAACATTTAATTTGTGGCTACAGCCCCAGAACAAGGGCGTTTAGCCACTAATCTCTAAGAAAACAACAGGAAGAAAAGAACCCTAAAAAGTATTGACGACTTTTTATTTGATGCCCTCTGATTGATCTCCTCTAATTGAATATCTCAAATAATTATTTTTATGGACTATTTATAGATATAGTAAACCCTAAATAAAATAATTGAGTCCAAAAGCAGGAATCAAAACCAAACGAAATTTGGTTCTCTTTTTTTTCGCGTGAAACTGTATTGTCGAACCACCTCACGTTCTTGTTCCTTCAATTGCTGCCACGTGGCAAGGCCAATATCAATTGGCGTTCTTTGGCTATCTGCATAAAAATATGAATATAATAATCAATTTAATCCATTAAGCTGTCTGCTTGATTTCCTTCTTCAACCTTCCATATTTAATTCGTTTTAGCTTCAAACTTCTTCAACTTTACACCAATTTACTCCTACAAATAAAATACATTATTTAGCACAATCCATAAAATCCATGCTCAAAAATGGCAGATATAAATAATAATTGTGAGGCAAATAATGATTAAAAATATGTATTTTTAGCCTCACATCAACACCCCACAATTAAACTTTAGTTCGTCCTCGAGCAAACATTAGAGTTCATCTCAAAAATCATACTAGGAATGTCATCACTTGGGTTAATACAAACAATTAGTCCATATACCAATTTCAAAACACCAAGTACTCTTCTCAATCATTATGCAAGACATCCAAATAAACAGCAAACCTCTAACCTCCTACCTCAAGGAAAGACTTTGAACTCATCAAATTTAAGTTTGCTCCCCTACTCTCATCAAAGAAAGTTAATAAAAATCACATATCCATCATGAAACAGGTGCCCTGACAAGAAGAAATAGTTCACACACTCAATTCAAAAGATTGAATATAAATTAAGGACTTCATATCAGAAACAACTCTCACACTCACAAAGAAAATTCACATGTATGCACAAAGAACCATCAGCTTGCCTATTATGTACATTTCCACTAATTAAGCATGCTCGAATAGAATCAAATAGGACTTTAACGGGTTGTAATGTAGGCTAAGGGACGGATAGGAAAACTATTTAATAGTGACTTACACTTCCTTAAGCACTTTGCACTTTAAGACTTCATCACCCATTATTTTCTTCTTTATTTTCAGCCCTCTATTCAACAATTATTTCACAAGTAATTCTCATCATCTCAAGTATGTTTCAATCATTTTTTTTAATTTTTCTTAAAGTTTTCCTTCATAATAGCCACCCTCAACTTACGTATTTTACATGCATTAAGGTGCACGATGTCCTTGGAAGGACCAGGGCCATCATCAAGGTAACTTCTTTCCACTTTGAACTTATGAATTGTACCCCTAACTTTGCATCAACTTTTCTGCTCCTCTCTAGGGGCAGTGGTATAAAGAAAAAAGAACCAAGTAATATATGTCGCATCTTACACTTCTGGGCCCTTATGTGAGGAATGTCGTTTTGTCTACGTGGACTAAAAAACTTTAGGATATAAGGGTCTTGTATCTCATCTATACACTCATCTATTAGTTCAGATGATATCGAAAAGTGTTTTGAATGAGATTCAAAATGCCTCAACTCTAAAGCAACATTATTTACAACATTCTCACTTTTGTACTCTTTCTCAACATCGATATTAAGGAATAAGGTCTAGTTTAATGGTTGAAATTCCTCTTTTTGGTCCACTTGTTGATCATCATCCACGGCAATTGATAATTGGGCATCAGACGCCTCAATCTGTTTGTTCAAGTGAGTCTCCAAATCATGAATATCTGAGCCAAATTTATCGATTTCTTGTGTGAGCTCAACTCTTCCTTCAATCAGTTGGCTTGTCATGTATGTCAGACCATCACGGATAGACTCATGAAACTTTAGAAGTTGAGTTTGTTCTTGTAGCCAAGATTGGCTCACTATCTCTGTTTCTTCATAACTTTCTCTTTGTTAGGCTATAATTTCTAAGATAGTAATTTCTAATTGAATAGCGTCAAGCGCATCTCGTAGTTTCGTGATTATTTTTTGCTCTTCCACACATTCAAACATTTGTTCAGCGATTTTTTAATTAACTTTTGTCCAGCATGTCCGTGCATTCCATAAGTGATTTCACATGGCGTGCCTCTTGTTTTGTATTCTCCACTTCATCGTCCCTACCAACGTCACAAATAACAAACAAATCATAATAGGGGTTCGGGGGGAAGGGAATAAGATTTAGGACAGCCATTCCAATGAATATATTGACGACCACATATATCACATAAAAGACATTCATCAACTAATCACGATTTATCCCAATCATCCATATCAATAAGAGTATCAAATTATTTTTTTTAAAAAAGAGAAGAAAAACAAATATTTGTTAAGAAAAAAAAAACTTATAAAAATAAAACTCAAATAAATAAAAAGAAAAAAATATAACTTAGACAAATAGTTAATTTCTATGTCCCTGGCAGCGGCCCCAAAAACTTGGTGCTCCCCAGTATACACGCAAGTGTACGTGGTCGCGCAAATAATATAGATTCTTTAATAAACAAGTGATCGTTCCCAAGGGACTTAACATCAATTTATATTTAACACTTAATTCTACAAATAAGAGTAAAAGTAACCTTTTCAAGAGTTGATGATTGATTGCTAACTACTACTAATTCTAAACTCAATAAACGTAACTAAATGTGAATGACTTTAAGATGATGTTTCAAGCAAGTAAAGAGAAATTCTAGGTCTACAACATATACTGAATATCATGTATCATATTATTGGCTTAGAATTAATTTCAGTTGTCAAGTTACTGGTTTATAGGGTTAATTGTATGAGTCGGGCTACACACCCCTAGTCGCCTACTCCAGTTAGCTATCTAACTACATCATTGAGCGGGGATAAATAGACTAACTGGCGAGAATTTTTATTTCATCCTATCTCGTAACCAAGCAAGTTGTTTGTCCGGGCGTCACTCCTAAACACAAATCACCTCAATCAAATGGGTCGATCGAGCTCTCTATATTCTCTAGTCTATCTAATCCCTCCTCTCTCGATTTTAATATTAGACAATGTATTTATCTTATGGTGATCAAGCATAAAATACTAAAACAAGAATATAGAGGTAACTTATAATGACAACCAAGAATTAATTCATAAAGCCTTTAATAATCAACAATCCATTCGTAGCTACAACCCCAAAACCTAGGGTGTTTAGCCACTCATGCTATTAGAAAACCACAAAATACAATTGTTCATGCGATTTCCACAAAATAGAAAAGTTTAGAAGATCAAAACCTATTACAAAAGACGAATCTTACTCTTGCACACCAAATAAAAGTCGAACCCTAACTATGGAGCCCTAAGGGTCGTTTATAATAGTTAGGGACAATAGAGTCGAAGTCTATTACAATTAAGAATCCTTTTTAATAATGCTTTTGTTGGAAACGTCGGAACAAGAATGGGGCGCAGCGCCGCGCTGCCAGTGTGCCCAAATGTAGCCCCAGTAAAAAATAAACTGGCGCGTCGCGCCTGGTCTGCGCCATTTGACGCTGGGGCTTCGCGTCAGCAGTTGCTCCTGGCCTCACTCGTCGTTTGTCAACTCCTTTTCTTCCTTGACTCGATCACTTCCTTATGAATCCTGCAAAATTACTAATCAAGTATGTTAGTATGCAATCATCACAATCTTAAGGCGAAACATGCTAGTTAGATTAGTGAACATCCTAAAACTTACAATAAAGATGGGTAATTCGTAGTAATTGGGCATATTTATATGCCCAAGTTCAGTTACTTATGTGTTTGCATACAAAACTTAGTGGTACGATTAGGTGATGAGTCAAGAAAACTTAAATTCAAAAGAAAATAAGAATTAGCTTGAGACTAAATGGATAAAGTTCTATTTTGTACATTCTCTAACACTATAAAAGCATTATAAACACAATTATTATGAAGATAGCATAAAGTGTTGTTGCACCAACAAACTAAACAAAGTATTAGTTAAGGTCAAGTCCGTTAAATTTAGACAAAAAAGTATTATTAAGTATCACCACGTAAAATTTATACAATGAAGGTTTACAATTTATTGCTTGCTATTAGTTTAGGTATCATTGATTACATGTAATTTAGTTAAGCAATGTGTGTAATCATAATAGAGGGGGTATTTTAGTTCCTTTTTTTTTTTAAATATTGCTTTCACAAATTCCTTAAGGGGAACAAAATTTAAACAACGTGAACTATCATATTTGTGTAGATCTCACGAAACTATTTTATTGTGAAGATCTCGTAAAAATATCTTATTTATATATACAAATAATGTATACAAACTGCATTGCCATGTCATAATCAATATACAATAAATTTTAAATCAAATAAAATAAGTATATGTCAACTGAATCAATATGTTAAATAAATGTATACAAAAATAAATTACAATTTAATTAATGTATACATAATAAAAATCAAACTGCTACATATATCCATAAAATAACATTCCTAATTTAAAAGAGTTTAAAGACAATAACTATGCTTGTGAATACGGGTTACATTGGTTAAACATGTAGATATCAAATATTTTTTGCTAATTTAAGGAGAGTGATAATTCTAAATTATATTTTGCTAGTTTTAAGTAGAAATCGTTGGAAGTTAGAAGAAAGATGATACCAGTATCTTTTATTATTTTTTAAAAAAATTGAAAGGAGAAAGACAATTCTGAATAATCTTTTGCAAGTTTTAAGGAGAAATGGTTGGAAGTTAAAAGAGAAATGATATTAAAAATCGTCTATTATTTTAAAATATAATTTTAAAATGTTGATATATTACTTTTATGCTAATATGTGCAAATTTTTATTTGTCTACTAATTGCTAACTAATATTGGGCTATATGTTGTCAATTATATGTAACTGTTGTATATGTGTCAATTCAAACGGGGTTGTAAGAAATAACTATTGGGCCGAGTCCATTCATAAGAAATGCTAATTAATTAGCCTGTTAGCCCATTACATGCCCACCATTTTTAACCTTAACCCTTATAAATAAATACACAAATATGATTGTAGGAACAAAGAGGATTTTCCCTCATCAGTTGACGGCCAGGTTTTACAAGAGAGAACACAATATGCATCTCCGTAAATGATCTCTTGACTATTAAAAGATGGGGATTCATCCATCTTGTCGGAATTCCCAACGAATGGTGTCAAGAGTCATGATTGTTGTAGATCTAATTTTGCTATGAAGAAACGTGTAAGTCTCCTAAGTAGTATTTATTGATTCAATTACTATAGGAATTCAAAAAAAATTGAAATGAATGAAACATGTACTCTATGAATCATCGTAATGATTGGCTTTTCATTTGCATGAACAATGAATTTCATTTTCTAGAAACTAGATATTAATCATGGGTTTAACTTTGTCATGAATATACCTCAGGAAAGAGGAGTGTTAGAGCAATGTTAAAGTTGTCTTTGAGTGACTATAGGTCGAGATATGAATCTTACAATGAACTCAACATGATATTTGTGATATAATGAGCCAAAACTACTTCTTTCGATTAATATGTGTGTCTGGCTTTACTGAATTTTTTTTGTGTAATTCAATTCAAGTTTGAGAAATGAATAACTCAGTAACTAAGATGAGGTATAAATACGAAAAAGAAACATTAAATTTAGTCCATTTTTTCTCTTACAATAAAGGACAATGATTATGTGATGGTGACTTTAATTATTCTGAAATCGAATTTTGTTTTTCAAGTTTTTACCTTTTATGCATTTGTTCTTTTGCACTTTGACCTAGCAAGTGTTAGTGCCTCAGGAATATGCTTATTTATTTACATTGACATGTATTTGAAATCATTTTTAATTTGTTTCTTTTATCTCTCATTTGGATTAGAGTGTAACATCTATTGGCATGTGAATGGTACAATCTCATTTAATATGTTGAAAGTGCTCAAATCACTCCCACACATACACATTCTTTTACCTTGTAGTACAATTTTTTTTATGAAAATGTGCAGCCTAAGTTTGACATAGGCAAAAGATAATAATTGAAGATGTTATTTGTGCAGCTTGTCAATGAAGATGTTTGGACTCTGATCAATAAAGTAATATTACACAAGTAAAATGAAATAAGGTATTATTAAAGAACTTAAATTTATCCCTTTTTACTATACTAACAGTTCAATTATTTTATCCATTCTACATTACTTGTTCCTATTATAAGAATTGTCCCCCAATAGTATCATCTCTTCACCTAAAGGGAAAATGATCTTCAAATAAAATTGTATAATTAAAAATTTATTGTCAATATTAAATTTTCGTCATAAAAGAATTTGGTTTTAGAATTCTAATTTTGAAAATGAAGTTCATATTATTAGTGTTGTCTATTTTAATTGGCCATTACATGAGGCAAATTTAGAACAATCCACTAGTATATACAAGATATTAAAAGGTCAATAAAAATCTATCTATTTCACGTATGGAACAACAAGATCGATTCTTCGTAGTTAAAGCTGAATCGAGAACAAGGATCAATATCTCAGCAAAAAAGATTATAGAAAAAAAATCAAAGCATATAAAATCTATTGTTATTTTCAACTGAAGTACTCCTATTGTTGATAATTTGTAGACTTTCAAGCCTCAGCAACTAATTATATGTGGAAAAACTCTTCAATTTATTTTACGACTCAACATACATGTGGAATGTATGTGTAGAGAAAATATTATACTTAAAAAAGACGTAAAAACACTATAGATTAAAATAATTAATAAATTTAAAATATTTAAAAGGTATAACATAACTTCGGTGATTGCATACAGAATAGAGTGATCAAAGTAAATTCACCCACAAATATGGCAGGATTGAGGAAGTCTCTATCATTAATTAGACTTTTTAGAATCAAATATTCAAATGAAAGAAATTCTTATAATTAGTATTTTTTTCATTTAATAGGCTCGTATGTACCGTAAATTCAGATAAGTCTATCAATAATAAATTCAGAATATATATTGAATGGTCAATAAAAATATCAAAAAGAAAAATTTCAAAGGGTTATAAAACCTATCACCATATTGATCAACTCGAGTATCTCTAATCCTTCGGTTAATACTCTCTAGATTCTCTTGTATCTTTTTTTCTCTCAAGTTTTATAACCAGGCAATCTACAATTAGGTAAGTTCTTAATTATCTAAAGTGTTCTATTCTTCAAATATTTGAGTTTTTGCAACTCTATCTCTTCTTATTTATCTCCTTCTAGTGTATGCATGAAGGCATCCAAGAAAAGAAACTTCTTGTTTTTCATCTTCCTCCAATTTTTTTCACTTCAGCAAAAAATGAGAGATGAGTGTATGAGATAGGGAATGGAAGAGAATAAGTGTTGGTCTCATTTTCCAACCTCTTCTGATTTTCTGTAACTTTTACACTCATCACTCATTTTCTGCCAAAGGAAAAAAAATTAGGGAAACTAGAAAACAAAATGTTCCTTTTTTCGAATTCCTTCATGCATGCTAGAAAGAGAATGAAAAAAAGAAGAAGAAGAGAAATTGCTAAATTTTGATTCTTTGAAGAATAGAATACTTTGAGTAATTAAAAACTTGCCTATTGTTGATTGCATGATTACAAAACCTGAAAGAAACAGAGATACTTGAAAGTCTTGAGCGTATTAACAGTAGGATTGGGGGTACTTGATTTGATCGATATAGCGATAGGTTTTATAACCTTTTAAGATTTTTCTTTTTGATATTTTGTTGACTATTCACTATTCTGAATTTACAGACGGATTTACTAAATTTATGTCATATACGAGCCTATTAAATGAAAAAAAATAAAATTATTAGAATTTATTCATTTTCAAAATTTGAGTTCAAAACAAATAATTAATGATAGACTACTTAATTTCTCCATATTTTTGGGTGGTTTTATTTGATCACTCTGTCGTGCATGAAATCATTGCAACTTGTCTTTTTTTTACGTTATACTTTAAAACATTTTAAATTATTGATTATTTTAATATGTAGTGCGTTTATGTCATCTTTAAGTATATTATTTTATCTACACGTGTGTTGCAGATGTATGTTAGGTTGAATAATGCACAATTCAGAAACCCACTTTAAAAAATATCAAAGAGGATTAGAAATTGCACAAGGAAAATCATTTGATGTGACTTTGCGCACATCCAAAAAATTAGAGGCCGTATAAATACTAGTTGCGACCAAAATAAAGGACACTTTGATATATTACGGCAAAAAAAATACTTTACCAATTATGTCACTTGTTAAGTTGTTATAATTACAAGTAAACTTCTTAGTAACATCTAGATCATTACAAATTCTGATAAATCTCATAGGAGTACTATTTTTCTTTCAAAGTTGACCAACCAAAATTTTTGCAAGGCCAATATTATCTCCAGCATTATTATCACTCAATATTAGGAGAACTATTTATTTTTTCTCATAATTAGAATTCTAATGTTTCCCAAAGTTAACAAAAGTTTTCTGTAAATATGGGGTCCATTTTATTACTTTTATAAAGGATGTTAAAGAGCATTTTCTCCAAACTCTAATATTTCTCAAAGTTTACGATAAATATTTGTATTGAAAATATGAATTATCATAAAATACACTTGACATTTTTTAGTAATGTTGACAATGTATTACATTCACAGGGCAACTCAATATGATTTGTGGCCTATGAAATAGAAGAAGTACTACATTCACACAGGGGCGGCTCAATATGATTTGCGGCCTAAAGTAAAATTTTAAATGAATCCTTAATTTTTTTTCTCAAGAAAAAAAATGATTTTAATATTTAATTTGTTTAAATTTTATTTTTATTGCTTTTGTGATGCAAAATTATGAGTAAATTTGTTTTATGATCAATTTTAATTTTAAGAAAAAATTTCCATCTAAGACCACTGTTTTTCAAACTCTATAAGCAATATATGCATTTGGAAAATAATAAAATCTTTGGATCTAATTGAAATATTTCTTACCTTTCTTGTCACTATGTCCCACACGTTCATTAAGCAAAACAATAAATATAGGGTATAGTTTAGTAAGTTATTCCTATTTATTCCCAAAATATTTTGTTTCATCTTAAAAATTAAGTGCTTCTATTTTCGTTCCATGTAAACTCTCATACACAATATGATTAGGCATATATCACTATAAAATATGTGTAATAATAATAATATATTCAAATTAATTACGAAACGATATGTCACGACCCGAGAGCACCCCATAGTCGTAACACGGCAAACTCGACCCCGAAGGAGTCTTATACAAGCCTCATAGCATTCATTCATCGCATAGGTAATAGAAATAGTACGAAATTAAAACTTTGCATTTAAAACCATACGATTCAAATTATTCATTTAACAATCTTTCAAAAGACACAGTGGAAGTCTAAGTCTCACATGGCCATCTTAGACACAATCTCAAGAACATAAGTAGGGACACAACCCTTTACAATAGTAAAACTACTAATTGTCTATTACATGAAAAAAGGGGAGAAACTTAAAAAAAGACACTTGTCCTCGATCTATGAGGACGTACCACTCTAGCCTTGGAGGAATATCAATCCAAGTACTTCAATCTAACTAGAAGCAATCACTTGCTGGAACCTGCACTTGTAGTGAAAATAAGAGAAATATGGATTAGCACACAGAAATGTACTCAGTATGATGACCATGCAAAAACATGTTTTAAAAGGGGCATTTTGGTTGGAAACCATGCATTATGACACTTTTTAGAAACACCATGAACAATAGCATGAGAGACATACAATACAAGTATAATCATCATACAATTCATAACTCCACATTTAGACAAGATCATCATGTAAACCATTACCTTCATCTTGAACTTTCACCTTAAGTAACCCTCATGCTATACCTTGTGCAATGCATGGATGGCGTCCCATACCGCCATCCACACAAAGGAACGACATTAAGGTCACCTAAGGTGAACTTACCATTCCTTCCTTTTTCACCTTTACACCATATCCATACATAAGAGACATAACATTTCATAAGGCATGACAAGGGAATATAACTCATAATATAACCCAAGTATAGCATGCATATCACATTAATCATTTAAGAGTCAACATTCTTCGATTATTTCATTTAGAGGACATTCATAGATTAGTCATTAAGACTTAGAGAACTCACTATGACCCTATCAAAGCCTACTCGTGCAATGTATAGATGGCATCCCATACTACCACCTACACTTCATAGAACCCCTCAAGAAACTATAATGCACATGTCACATGATGGGAATAAGCGTTTAACCGACATAGACCATGCAAGCTAGACATGGAATTCGGTGTCATATAGCCCTACACCGTAAAGAGGTGTTCCACTTGTCTAAGGTAGAACAATAACATTAGCTTGGATGGAATCCGCTGGCTAATATCCTATGTGGGCACATAGTTTTGGGATAGAAATATGTTCCTTGGAACTCTAACCTAACATTGGGAGATTTTCCATCTAACCATATCCACTCGGTGCTTAACCTTCATTCCCATAGACTAATTCATTCACATTACATTAGTGTACTAGAGAGGAATGCCACAGGCCTATCGACCCCTGATACATCATTACCAAGGAAGGAATGCTATAAGCCTATCGATCCATGGTATGTTCAAGGATAGCTCTAGGGTCCTCAGGAAAGGAATGCCATAAGCCTATTGATTCATGGTCCCTCATTACATTCTTATACTCATGAAAGGAATGCCACTAGCCTATCGATTCATGGTATATTGACTCATTTAGAAAGGAATGCAACTAGCCTATCGATTCTAGAGTCTTCATTACATTAAATCATTTATGAAAGGAATGCCTCAAGCCTATCGATTCATATCCATCAAGTAAAGACACATTCATTAATCATATATGAAAGGAATGTCATAGCCTATCGATTCAAGATAAAACATTACATCATAGAAGCCCTTCACATTTTATCGCCATCATTCATGAGTATTAATTGAGAATATACTATCAACAATAACACATTTACATTGTATATATGATCATCATTCTATTATTGAAATACATGCATATCCTTCACATCATAATCATACATAGTAATTAAACACCTCCATCTTTCAAGTGGATCAACATCTCTAGCACAATTCTACTTTAACAAGTAATTTAGCCATAACTTGCCTTCAAGGCCATGAATCTCAAATCATAAACACACCAACAATTTACCATATTTAAGGCATAGACAATGATACAATTCAATAACCCAAAGCCAATTTAGACATATTCCAATCATAAGCTTTCATAATCAACAAACCCACTTCATAAAGGCACAATTTAGGAATTGAGAGAAATCATGGGTTCATAGATTATTTTCATCATAAATCATTAATTAAATACCAATACAATCAATATATGACATTAGTAACCATTTGAAATCGTTTGTAGAAAGAACCCATGATATTGAGTAAACTCCTTGATCTTTCATGAACTTGAAAACTTTGCAATTGACTCTAGGGTTAAAGCTAACCCTATATGAAGGATCATCATACCTTTACTAAGATTCCCCAAGAAATTTTATGAAGAAACGCCTTGAATTCAAAACCCTAGCTCCCTCTTCTTCTTCTTCTTCTTCTTTGGGAACTTCTAGAGAAAGAAATATTTGAGAGCAGGTGGGTTTCTTTTTTATTCTATTTGGAGTGACTAGAATGAGAGAATTCAAGTCTAAAAAGGTCTTAAAAAGGGTTATATAGTTGCTAGGAAAGTAATAGAATAATAGGGACTTAACTTAGGAAAAGAACCAAGGACCCTTAAAGTTGTAACTTAAAATTCTTCCCCTTGCCTGTCTAAGCTCGCCCTTTGGACACTTGGGCTTGCCAAGTGCACCCTTGGCTCTCCCTTTATTCCAGTGAGCTCACTAGTTTGGGCAGTCCACTTGGTGGACTAGAGGGGAGATGGACGACACGCCAAGCTGGTTGGGGAGATTGCACCTAGCTCACCCTTTGGTCCAGCATCTTGGCCAAATGGGGCAGCCACTAGGCGATCACAAGGGCGACTCGCCCAGCCCCTTGGGTGATCAAGAACTCTCATCGCCAAACATCCCCTCAAAAACAAGGTTTCTTTCACTCCAACTTGTTTGCCTAGGTCCTTGCTTGCACCCTAGGCTTCCACCTTTGCCCTACTTAGGTTCTAAGATAGCCTAAATATCAACCTAAAGTCACACTAACCCAAACATTAAGGCTCTAGTTCAACCTATCATTTTCCTAGTCGTTACACTATATATCGTAAGTTCATTGATGAATGAGAGATTATTTTAAAGTCCTAAATATGTTACTTATGTGTTTTCATACAAAACTTAGTGGTTGGATTAGGTGATGAGTCAAGAAAACTTAAATTCAAAAGAAAATAAGAATTAGCTTGAGACCAAATGGATAAAGTTCTATTTTGTACATTCTCTAATGCTATGAAAGCATTATTCAAACTCAACTATTATGAAGATAGCATAAAGTGTTGTTGCACTGACAAACTAAAAAAAGTATGAGTTTAGGTAAAGTCCGTTAAATTTAGATAAAGAAGTATTATTAAGTATCACCACGTAAAATTTGTACAATGAAGGTTTACAATTTATTGCTTGCTATTAGATTAGGTATAGTTCATTCCATGTAATTTAGTGTAACGACCGGATTCCGTCATTATAGAAAAGCCAACGGGAAAATTTTTTGTGTCGGAAAACTTTTTCGTACTTTCTTGAGATTTCCCAACCTAGTTCTGATTTGGATGAAATCAGAGTTATTAAAGTCTAGAGAAATCTACTATAAATTGGTTGATCTATTTATGATTTTGATTACATGAGTAGTTAGATAAGTCGTTAAGGAATCCGTACAACTTTACGAAATTGAATTCGGGTGAGTAGAACTCCCAAAATTGATCTTAGCGTGAACAGGTAGTTTCTTAGTGTCGTTGGTTGAAGGCGTGTTGTGAAATGGGGTTTTGGAATTCTTTAATTTGCTCACTATTTCGTGCAAGCCACTTTGGTGGTGATTTCGATCGCCAGGGCGGGGCCACTATACCGGGGTGATGACCGTTATGGCGGACCAAACGCAACTTAAAGTCGTAAATAAACCCCAAAAGCATTTTATTCTACAATTTTCGAACTTGAGAGCTAAGAAACGAACCCAGAGCTTTTCTTCACAGTTTTCCACCATTCTTGAGGCTAAAGGTAAGATTTTAACTCCCTGAATCCATTTTTCGATCAGTAGAACGTAATCGAATGGGTAATTATCGATGGGGGAGGGTTTTAATCTAGAAACTATGGTGGAAAAAGCCCTAACTTGGGTATCGGGATCATGGGTATGATCTAGGGTTGTTAGAATTGTTAGTAATCCAGGTCATTAGTGATTGTTTATTGATTCCCGTATTATATTAATTGTTTGTAGACCAAGAACAAGCGGAACGAATCCAGAAAGGGAAGGATCAAGTTTCTTAGGGTTTCAAGCTTGTTTCGAGGTAGGTGATGGTTGTGATTCTATGATTGTGTGATGTATGTTTGTTCTTGATTCATTGTGATACTTGTTTCTATGCGAATGTTGCATTATTGATCACATTAATTGTAAATGAGGAAATATGAATGATAAATGCCATGAATCATGATTATGAGAATGTACTTTGTGATTGTGATTGTGGCTTGTTGAATGGATCGGGTGTTGTGTTCCGACACACTAACTTGGATCGGTTGCCACATTCCAGCATAAATATGGGATCGGTTTCCACGTTTCGGCATAAACATTGAATCAGGTACCACGTTTCGGTATGCTAACTATTTGGGTTTGGGTTCCATGAGAAGACCAACGATTTGATATAATTGTGTATCTTGAGAAATGTGAAACTGTTCGTTGTTCGTAAATGATGATGATATTGTATATGTTCGATATATGCATCTGATTATATTGTTGTATTGACTTATGTATGTTGCACTTAGTGGGATAGCCGCGTGATCCTACCAGTACATTGTGGTTGTACTGATACTGCACTTGCTCTTTCTTTGTTGAGTACAGGGCATCTTCAAGCGGCTATTGACAGACCTCGCTTAGAAGATAAGTGATCGTCGTTCGAATTCAAGGGTGAGCCAGTTCTTCCGGGCTGCCATGAGTTCTCTTTCATCTATGTTCACATTCTGGACTTAGACTTTTCTAGTTAGTTGTTAGTTCATTAGTTTGGGGTTGTAACCCTTCTTGTTTAGACTTTGGTTCATTGTTAGATGTTTTGGTACATTGACTTTTAGGTTCTATGTGTATTTTCCGCATTGTTTAGTTGTTAGATCTTTTGGAAGTTTATGGGAACTTCAGTTTTAGCTATTTAACTTGCTTCCGTAACTTAAATGTTTTAGTTTTTGGTTTAGCTGCTTGGTTTGGGTTGTAGTAGTGGTTCTCCCACCGGAGGGTTAGTGTGGGTGTCAATCACGACGGTCGGGGTCGTGACATATATTAAGCAATGTGTGTATCCTTAATAGAGTGGGTATTTTAGTTGCTTTGTTTAAAAAAATAATCAAAAGATTGTTTTCACAAATTCCTCAAGGGGAACAAAATTTAAAAAACAACGTGAACTATCATATTTGTGTAGATCTCACGAAATTATTTTATTGTGAAGATCTCGTAAAAATATCGTATCTATGTATACAAAAAAAATATAAATAATGTATACAAACTGCATTGCCATGTCACAATCTATATACAATAAATTTTAAATAAAATAAAATAAGTATACGTCAACTAAATCAATATGTTAAATAAATGTATACAAAAAAAATTGCAATTTAATTAATGTATACATAATAAAAATCAAAATGCTACACATATCCGTACAATAACATTCCTAATTTAAAAAAGTATAAAGACAATTACTATTCTTGAGAATACAGGTTACGTTGGTTAAACAGGTAGATATCAAATATTTTTTTCTGATTTAAGGAGAGTGATAATTCTAAATTATATTTTGCTAGTTTTAAGTAGAAATTGTTGGAAGTAAGAATAAAGATGATATCAAATATCTTTTATTATTTTTTTAAAAATATTGAAAGGAGAAAGATAATTCTAAATAATCTTTTGCAAGTTTTAAGGAGAAATGGTTGGAAGTTAAAAGAGAAATGATATTAAAAATCATCTATTATTTTAAAAAATAATTTTAAAATGTTGATATATTACTTTTGTGCTAATATGTGCAAATTTTTATTTGTCTACTAATTGCTAACTAATATTGGGCTATATGTTGTCAATTATATGTAATTATTGTATATGTGTCAATTCAAACGGGGTTGTAAGAAATAACTAATGGGCCGAGTCCATTCATAAGAAATGCTAATTAGCCTGTTAGTCCATTACATGGCTCCCTTTTAACCCTAACCCTTATAAATAAATACACAATTATGATTGTAAGAACCAAGAGGATTTTCCCTCATCAGTTGACGGCCAGGTTTTACAGGAGAGAACACAATATACATCTTCGTAAATGATCTCTAGACTATGAAAAGATTGGGGATTCATTCATCTTGTCGGAATTCCCAACGAATGGTGTCAAGAGTCATGATTGTTGTAAATCTACTTTCGCTATGAAGAAACTTGTAAGTCTCCTAAGTATTATTTATTGATTCAATTACTATAGGAATTTTTAAAAAATTAAATGAAATGAAGCATGTACTCTATTTGAATCAACGTGATGATTGGCTTTTCATTTGCATGAGCAATGAATTTCATTTGTTATAAACTAGATATTAATCATGGGTTTAACTTTGTCATTATTATACCTCGGGAAAGAAGATTGTTAGAGCAATGTTGAAGTTCTCTTTGAGTGACTATAGGTCTAGAGATGAATCTTACAATGAACTCAACATGATCGTTGTGATATAATGAGCCAAAACTATTTCTTTCGTTCAATAATATGTGTGTTTGCCTTTACTGAATTTGTTTTGTTTTATTCAAATCAAATTTGAGAAATGAATAACTCAGTAGCAAAGATGAGGTATAAATACGAAAAAGAAACATTAAATTTGGTCCATTTTTTCTCTTACAATAAAAGACAATGATTATTTGATGCTGACATTAATTATTCCGAAATCAAATTTTCCCTTTTATACATTTGTTCTTTTGCACTTTGACCTAGCAAGTGTTAGTGCCTTAGGAATATGCTTATTTATTTCCATTGACATGGATTTGAAATTATTTTTATTTTGTTTCTTTTATTTCTCATTTGTATTAGAGTGTAACATTTATTGACATGTGAATGGTACAATCTCATTTAATATGTTGAAAGTACTCAAATCACTCACACACATACACATTCTTTGCCTTTGTAGTACAATTTTTTTTATGAAAATGTGTAACCTAAGTTTGACATAGGCAAAAGATAATAATTGAAGATGTTATTTGTGCAGCTTGTCAATGAAGATGTTGGGACTTTGATCAATAAAGTGATATTACACAAGTAAAATGACATAAGGTATTATTAAAGAACTTAAATTTTTTCCTTTTTACTATACTGACAGTTCAATTATTTTATCCTTTCTACATTACTTGTTCCTATAATAAGAATTGTCCCCCAATAGTATCATCTCTTCACCTAAAGGGAAACTGATCTTCAAATAAAATTGTATAATTAAACATTTATTTGCAATATTAAATTTTCCTGATAAAAAAATTTAGTTTTAAAATTCTAATTTTGATAATGAAGTTCATATAATTAGTGTTGTCTATTTTAATTGGCCATTACATGAGGCAAATTTAGAATAGTCTGCTAGTATATACAAGATAGTAAATTGGCAATAAAAATCTATCAATTTCACGTTCGAAACAACAAGATCGATACTTCATGGTTAAAGTTGAATCGAGAACAAAGATCAATATCTCAGCAAAAAAAGATTATAGAAAAAATAAATCAAAGCATATAAAATCAATTGTCATTTTCAACTGAAGTACTCCTATTATTGATAAGTTGTAGACTTTCAAGCCTCATCAACTAATTGTATGTGGAAAAACTCTTCAATTTATTTTACGACTCAACATGCATGTGCAATGTATGTGTAGAGAAAATATTATACTTAAAAAAGACGTAAAAACACTATAAGTTAAAATAATTAATAAATTTAAAATATTTAAAAGGTATAACATAATTGCGGTAATTGCATACAGAATAGAGTGATCAAAGAAAATTCACCCACAAATATGGCAAGATTTAGGAAGTCTCTATCATCAATTAGACTTTTTAAACACAAATATTGAAATGAAAGAAATTCTTATAATTAGTATTTTCTCATTTAATAGGCTTGTATGTATCGTAAATTCAGATAAGTCAGTCAATAATAAATTCAGAATATATATTGAATGGTCAACAGAAATTTCAAAAAGAAAATTTTCAAAGGGTTATAAAACCTATCACCATATTGATTAACTCGAGTATCTCTAATCCTTCAGTAATACTCTCTAGACTCTCATGTATCTCTTTTTATCTCAAGTTTTATAACCAAGTAATCTACAATTAGGTAAGTTCTTAATTATCTAAAGTGTTCTATTCTTCAAAGATTTGAGTTTTTGCAACTTTATCTCTTATTTTTTATTCTCCTTCTAGTGTATGCATGAAGGCATCCAAGAAAAGAAACTTCTTGGTTTTCATCTTCCTCCAATTTTTTTCACTTCGGCAAAAAATGAGAGATGAGTGTATGAGTTACAAGGAATGGAAGAGAATAAGTGTTGGTCTCATTTTCGAACCTCTTCCAATTTTCTGTAACTTTTACACTCATCACTCATTTTCTGTCAAAGGAAAAAAATTTGTGGAAACTGGAAAACAAAATGTTCCTTTTTTCGAATTCCTTCATGCATGCTAGAAAGAGAATGAAAAAAGAAGAAGAGAAATTGCAAGAATTTGATTCTTTGAATAATAGAATACTTTGAGTAATTAAAAACATACCTATTGTCGATTGCCTGATTACAAAACTTGGTAGAAACAGAGATACTTGAAAGTCTTGAGCGTATTAACAGCAGGATTGGGGGTGCTCGAGTTGATCAATATAGCGAGAGGTTTTATAACCTTTTGAGATTTTTCTTTTTGATATTTTGTTGACTATTCACTATTCAGAATTTACATACGGACTTACTAAATTTATGTCGCATACTAGCCTATTAAATGAAAAAAAAAAAATTATAAGAATTTATTCATTTTCAAAATTTGAGTTAAAAAAAAAATTAATGATAGACTACTTGATTTCACCATATTTTTGAGTGATTTTCTTTGATCACTCTGTCGTGCATGAAATCATCGCAACTTGTCATTTTTATACGTTATCCTTTTAAAATATTTTAAATTATTGATTATTTTTAATTGTAGTGCGTTTATGTCATCTTTAAGTATATTATTTTTTCTACACGTGTGTTGCACATGTATGTTAAGTTGTATAATGCACAATTCAGAAACCCACTTTAAAAAATATCAAAGAGGATTAGAAATTCCACAAGGAAAATCACTTGATGTGACTCGCGCACATCCAAAAAATTAGAGGCCATATAAATACTAGTTGTAATCAAAATAAAGGACACAGTGATGTATTACGGAAAAAAAAATACTTACCAATTAGGTCACTTTTTAAGTTATTATAATTATAAGTAAACTTCTTAGTAACATCTAGATCATTACAAATTCTAATAAAATCTCATAGGAGTACTATTTTTCTTCCAATGTTGACAAACCAAAATTTTTGCAAGGCCAATATTATCTCCATCATTATTATCACTCAATATTAGGAGTACTATTTATTTTTTCTCAAAGTAAACAAAAGTTTTCTATAAATATGGGGTCCATTTTTTACTTTTATAAAGGATGTTAACGAGCATTTTCGCCAAACTCTAATATTTCTCAAAGTTTACGATAAATATTTGTATTGAAAACATTAATTACCATAAAATACACATGACATTTTTTATTAATATTGACAATGTATTACATTCACAGGGCGGCTCAATATGATTTTGTCACAACTCAGACTGTCGTGATTGGCACCTACACAAACCCTCCGATGGGAGAACCACTACTACAACTCAAACAAATCAACTAAATCAAAACTAAGGCATTTAAGTACACGAAAGCAGGAAAATACTAAGGAAAGAAATAGAGTTCCCATAAACTCTAACAAAAGTCTAACATTAATAAACTAACAATGCAGAAATTCAACCCCTAGAACCTGAAAGTCAGTGTACCCAAACTCTACTAACGACAAGTCTAAGAACAAGGGGTACAACCCCGAAACTAAACAATACCTTAACAAATAGTCTGAGTCCAAAAAGAGTGGACTTAAACAGGGAAGATCTATGGCAGCCTGAAAGAACTGGCTCACCCTTGAATCCGGTCACTCTCAATAGTCACCTAGCTGAGGTCTATAAATAGCCACCTAAAGATGCCTTGTACTCAACAAAGAAAGAGCAAGTGCAGTATCAGTACACAACCACAGTGTACTGGTAGGATCACGCGGCTATCCCAATAAGTGAAACACATGCAAGTAACCACAACATTATAAAACAAGCATATACAATATTAGTCCTCTTTTCAAGATCAATGTAGCATCCCACATTTTCAATAATACACATTGGTTATCAATTTAGAGCAACATACAGTCTTCCAATATCAATCATCATTAGATATGAACGTAATCATCACAAGTAGATACACAACACAATTCAATGGTCCTCTTACGGAACCCAATTCTATGGTCCTCTCATGGAACCCACACCCAAACTGTTAGCATACTGGAACTGATATCCGATCCAATGTTTATGCCGGAACGTGGCAACCGATCCCATATTTATGCTAGAACGTGGCAACTGATCCCAGTTAGTTATGCCGAAACGTGGAAACCGATCCCAGGTAGTTATGTCGGAATGTGGCAATCGATCCATTCAACACACCACAATCACAATCACAAGTATATTCTCAATAATCAAAAAATCAAGAAGTGATTCATGGCATACAATTATTCGTTTATACTCCTACAATTATTGTGATCAACAATGCAACATTTGCATACATACATGCATCATAATGAAGCAAGAACAAGTATATCTCACACAATCATGAAATCACAACCATCACCTACCTCGAATCCAAGCTTGAAACCCTAAGAAAATTGATCTTTCCCTTTCCGAATTTGTTCCGCTTGTTCTTGGTCTACAAACAATTAATATAATACGGGAATCAATAAACAATCACTAATTACCCGAATTACTAACAATTCTATGAACCCTAGATCAAACCCATGATCCCAACCATAGAATCAATAACAAAACCCTCCCCCATCAATATTCAACCATTCTATTACGTTCTACGGATCGAAAAATGGATTCGGGGAGTGAAAAGCTTACCTTTGACCTCAAGAATGGTGAAAAACTAGTAGTAGTCTCTTGGAGTTCGTTCCTTTGCTCTAAAAATTGAAAAGTGCCAAATAAGGTCCTTTAGGGGTTTATTAACAACCCTAAGTCGCGTCGAGCCCGCCACAACGGCCATCACCCCGCTAGAGTAGCAAAACCCAGCGCCAAAGTGGGTTACGCAAGACAGGGAGTTAATTAAAGAATTCCAAAATCTCCATTTCACAACACACCTCTTACCAACGATGCTCAGAAAATATCCTTAGCGCTAAGATCGATTCCGAGAGTTCTACTCACCTGAATTCAATTCCATAAATTTGTACGAGATCCTTAACGTCTTAACTATCCACTCATGTAATCAAATTCATTAATAGATCTCTCATTTGTTACCAGATTTACCTACATCTTAATGACTTCCAATTTCGTCCAAATTTGGACTAGGTTGGGAAATTCCAAGTTACTACGAAAAAGTTTTTCTGGCCCTAATTGTTTTCCCATTGGCTTTTCCATAACGACGAAAATCAGGGCGTTACAATAGATACCAATTTACCCATCACTCGTCCCCGAGTGATCAACTTAGGAAAGACTTGCTAAAGTAAGGGTAGAGTAGTATCTGAATCGTCGAATTACTAGGGATACTTCTCTCGCATGCCCTTCTTACCGAATCTCATTACCCCATAAGGGTTTCACATCTCCAACCTCAAACCAACCAATTGAATACCTACACATCCTCCCTTACAATGCCTCAATGAAGTCATCTCAACACTCGAGTGATAAATTATTGTTGTATGTAAACTTAACTACAACAAAAGTGATTCCTAACAACTACCAAAGTTGATCGTACAAACATCTACAACATGTTATTAAGGACCTTGACACAATAATCCGAACGAATCCTTTATCACTTAAGCATGATAAAAATCCAAGTCAATACTTGCTACAAATAGAAGTGAACCAGAATCAACCAACATACACTTATAATACCCAAACAATCATAGTTCTTAACAATATCTCCATCCCACAACATAAATTCCCATAAGCTTAAGTTATAACAAATTTGATCTTTAGAAATGAAATTCCTATGAGCTTAAGTTATAACAAATTTGATTTTTAGAAATCAGATACTTATCGAGGGATATGTCCAAGCATACAACCCCTCCAACAACACTGTCGAAATGCTAGATTTAGTAATTGTAGATTACCTCCTAAGAACAGTAGAATTGGACCCAATGATCCCCACATTCAACCACACATAATCGATACATGACCTCGACAACTAGAGAATTATTAAGATTGCCAGACAACCACAAATGCGCATGGTAGCTCTTTTATAAATTCTCATAAGCAAGGTGGTACATTTATAACCACTAAAATACTTTAACAACTCTAAGACAACACCAATTATGTCATTCGAAATAACCAAATCTTCTCAATCTTCCCACTCAACCAAGAGAACATCGCAGGATTTGGTACCTCTGATCCACCACTAGGGATCCACCCACAAAAGTGAAAACACACTAGAGCATAGCTAGTGAATCATACCTACAACACTAACAACCATCATAAACACTCCGACCAATTATCTCACTCCAAACCAACACTTTTACATGAAAACCTTTCTTAGGTACTTAACAATCAATAGTAATAAACTTTACGACTCAACCCAGGTGTAAGTCCTTTCAAAGGTTCAATACCTTATACAATTGATCATTTCTCACCTTGCCAATTCATACCTTGACAAAATATATTACCACGAATGTAGACCTACAATGAAAAATCTGAATTGTAAATTCAACCGTATAACACAATCCCCTTATCTATCAACATTAGTTTGTACCTTGAAGATTCTTATGAGTTTATAGATCTTCGCTTATCATTTATCGCATCTCCATCGATCTTACAATATTCTTCGCTAAAATTCAATCGTACTCATTACTAAACTTAAAACAACAACCAAGCACTTATCATCACACTTGAGCTAATCTCTGTACACTCCTTTCTTAAATCCTTTCCAATAGTTTTTAACCAATCTGACGGACTTACAACACTATTACCATAGCCACAATGAAATCACGCATCTCTGAACCCAATTATCTATCCCTCTGAAGATATCTCTTTACCCTTAAAAATCAAATAAAATATTCTTGCTCTCGCCTCTCTAAAGGTTGTACTACATCCCACTAATTTTCTTCATTATAACTCTAGCTCTTTAACATTCTATTCGAGTGGTGTCCTACCATCTCTTATAGTTTACCATACAACCACGTTACTCACCAAGTATTAGAAAACCACGACCTTGGATAGTCACAAGTCGTAATTACTATACAAAAAATCACTTAACCAACAATCTTATTATGTAGTTGCATCCCATCACAAACTCTTATTACCATTATGCTTAGTCAGCCCTGACGATCACTGCGAAGTCAACCTTTTCATCAATACGACACCTTAAACTCAGGTATACTCATCAAATTCAGAGGACTAACCCAATTTATACGCACTTTCTTACTAAATTACTTCAATTTCCTTCACCCAAGTATACTCATTGGGACCTTCCTTATCTATAAGTTTGTCATTCCGGTATCAATCTACTCCTTTATGGCTTAAGATACATTCATCAGTCCTCATAACACCCTCATTCTTCTTAACAAACAACACATGAGCACCCCACGAGGAAGCACTGGGACGGATGAAACCTTTATCAAGAAGCCCTTGGATTTGAGCCTTAAGCTCTCTTAATTCTGTCGGAGCCATATAATACGGAGGGATGGAAATAGGGTGAATGCCAGTTTCCAAGTCAATGCAGAAATCTAAATCTCTATCCGGAGGCATACCAGACAAATCAGTAGGAAACACTTCTCTAAATTCTCACACCACAGGAACAGACTCAAAAGAGAGAGACTCAACCTCAACATCCCAAACATGAGCCAAATAAGCCAAACAACCTTGCCCTACCAGTTTCCTAGCCCGAATGGAGGATATGATCTTAGCTAGCTTAGGCTTGTACACCCCTTTACACTTTAATCTTTCCGTATCAGGGATCTCTAGAGTTACAGACTTAGTATTACAATTAATCCCGATATAATAAAGGGACAACCAAGTCATGCCTAAGATTATATTAAGTCAGTCATATCCATCATAACCAAATCAACCCAAATATGAAAATCCATAAACACAAAAGGACAACACGATATACATAGGTGACTATGACTGACTCTTCAACTGGGGTAGAAACATGGATGAGGGCATTAAGTAATCACAAACCACATCAAATCCTAGGGTAATTGAACTAACACATACGAATAAGTATAACCCGGATCAAATAAAATAATAGCCATCCAGGCACAGACAAGAGTAGCACTTGTGACAACTGCATCACACCCTCAAACTCGGTCTTACCCAGAAAAACATAAAACTGAGTCGTGTCCTCTTGACGGCAACCTCCTTGCCCAGCTACACTACTTCTCTACCTGCATTACCATTTCCCCGGCCTCCACATCATCACTGATTTCCTTCTCATATGCCCAGGTTCTCCACAATTTTAACACACTTTATAACTTATAATCGATTGCTGAACACTGAATTAGATCACAGAGGTTAGTTCAGGTACTATTCCGGGTCCATAATTGTGACTAGGGAAAAATAGAGGAGACTGGGCTGAGATTCTGTCTCTCCCTGTTCCGCTATGGCGGGAGAAATCCCGCACTTGCGGTCTCGCCTTGGCGGGAAAAACCCATCCCAGCGGCCATAACGAAAACAGAATCCCTGCCAACAATTTTTCTGGGTTTGTTTTCTTTCCCAATTTCCCCCAAAGGTTCCCAGCTATAACATAGGCATTTTTAGAGTACTAAATCCCCTTAGCTAGGATAATCATTGCCTACCCCGAGTCAACCCAATGATACACGTTCCACAATCTCTTTATGTTACTTCAACACTACAACATCCTCGTCCCCATGATATACCCAGACTCTCACACGGTTATCAGTTGGTCGCAACGCACGTCCAGATTTCTTGCTTATGAACCATATCGTAATTTATCTAGACCCTTGCACCTAATCTCGTGATGACTTTCTTTTCACAACAAGCTTCATGACACTCAATCAGTTACAACTTGCAGATAAGTCCAAATTCTTTAATTAGTTCATTCCATAAACGACCATCAACCATGCCTTATACGGTCCCTAAGGCCAAATACCAATTGGAACCTTCTCAGTTCCAATTAACTTGTTTGTGTCCTTTCAGCCGGGACTACGGCGTCTAGTTCACCTTGTTGAGATACCAATTGGACTCAACTCATACCACAAGCGACAATAGTAGCTAGCGAGCCCTACAAAACTGCTAATTTCAATCACAAACTTGGTCGAACCCAATTCTCAACCACCTCAATCTTTAACTGATGGTAACCCGACCTTAAATCAATTTTAGAGAAAATTGATGCACCTTGCAATTGATCAAAAAGGTCATCTATTTGAGGCAATGGATACTTGTTCTGAATGGTGATCCTATTCAACTGTCGGTAGTCTATACACATCCTCTCTTGCTAGTAATGGTGTTACTGCTATTGTTGCTCTAGCTCGTACCATAGATTGAAGGAGGAAAGATACCAATTTGTAACACCCAGATACCAATTGGATTCAAGTCATAACACGAAGGATTAGAAAGAAGTGAGTTTTTCCTAAAGACCTATAGCCTCTCGAAGAGAAGTAGAGACGTCTTCGTACCTTTCCGCAAGACTTTACTAGACTTGTTTAGGTACAATGAGATCAACGAACCTAGGGCTCTGATACCAACTTTGTCACGACCCAGACCGTCGTGATTGGCACCCACACTAACCCTCAGGTGGGAGAACCAGTACTACAACTCAAACCAAGCAACTAAACCAAAACTAAGGCATACACGAAAGCAGGAAAATACTAAGGAAACAAATAGAATTCCCATAAACTCTAAAAAAAAGTCTAACACTAATAAACTAACAATGCGGAAATTCAACCCCTAGAACCTGAAATTCGATGTACCAAAACTCTACTAATGACAAGTCTCAGAACAAGGGATACAACCCCGAAACTAAACAACACCTTAACAAATAGTCTGAGTCCGAAAAGAGTGGACTTAAACAAGGAAGATCCATGGCAGCCTGAAAGAACTGGCTCACTCTTGAATCCGATCACACTAAATAGTCACCTAGCTGAGGTCTATCAATAGCCACCTGAATATGCCCTGTACTCAACAAAGAAAGAGCAAGTGCAGTATCAGTACACAACCACAGTGTACTGGTAGGATCACGCGGCTATCCTAATAAGTGAAACACATGCAAGTAACCACAACATTATAAAATAGGCATATACCGAGCATATACAATATTAGTCCTCTTTTCAGGATATATATAACATCCCACATTCTTAATAATACACATTGGTTATCAATTTAGAGCAACATACAGTCTTCCAATATCAATCATCATTAGATATGAACGTAATCATCACAAGTAGATACACAACACAATTCAATGGTCCTCTCACGGAACCCAATTCAATTGTCCTCTCATAGATCCTTCACCCAAACTGTTAGCGTACCGAAACATGGTATTTGATCCAATGTTAATGCCGAAACATGGCAATCGATCCCATATTTATTCTGGAACGTGGCAACTGATCCCAGTTAGTTATGTTGGAACATGGCAACTGATCCCAGTTAGTTATGCCGAAACGTGGTAATCGATCCCAGTTAGTTATGCCGAACCGTGGCAACCGATCCATTCAACACACCACAATCACAATCACAAGTATATTCTCAATAATCATCCAATCAAGAAGTGATTCATGGCATACAATTATTCGTTCATACTCATACAATTATTGTGATTAACAATGCAACATTCGCATACGTAACATGCATCAGAATGAAGCAAGAACAAGCATATATCACACAGTCATGAAATCACAACCATTACTACCTCGAATCCAAGCTTCAAACCCTAAGAAACTTGATCCTTTCCTTTCCGGATTCGTTCCGCTTGTTCTCGGTCTACAAACAATCAATATAATACGGGAATCAATAAAAAATCACTAATTACCCTAATTACTAACAATTCTATGAACCCTAGATCAAACTCATGATCCCAATTATCCAAATTATGGTCGTTTCCACAATAGAATCTATAACAAAACCCTTCCCTATCAATATTCACCCATTCTATTACGTTCAACGGATCGAAAAATAGATTCAGGGAGTGAAAAGCTTACCTTTAGCCTCAAGAATGGTGAAACATGAGTAGGAGTCACATTGGGTTTGTTCCTTAGCTCTAAAAATTGAAAAGTGCCAAATAAGGTCGTTTAGGGGTTTATTAACGACCCTAAGTCACGTCGATCCCGCCACAGCAGTTGTCACCCAGCTGTAGCGGCCCCGCTAAAGCGGCAAAACCCAGTGCCAAAGCAGGTTACACGAGATAGTGAGCTAATTAAAGAATTCCAAAATCCCCATTTCACAACACACCTCTAACCAACGACGCTCAGAAAATACCCTTAGCACTAAGATCGATTTCAAGAGTTCTACTCACCCAAATTCAATTCCGTAAAGTCGTACGGGATCCTTAACGTCTTAACTATCCACTCATGTAATCAAATTCATTAATAGATCTCTCATTTGTTACTAGATTTACCTACACCTTAATGACTTTCAATTTCGTCCAAATCTGTACTAGGTTGGAAAATTCCAAGTTACTACGAAAAAGTTTTTCTGGCCCCAATTCTTTCCCCATTGGCTTTTCCATAACGATGGAAATCAGGTCGTTACAGATTTGCGGCCCAAGTAAAATTTTAAATGAAGCCTTAATTTTTTTTCTCAAGAAAAAACATTATTTTAATATTTAATTTGTTTAAATTTTATTTTTATAGCTTTTGTGATGCAAAATTATGAGTAATTTTATTTTATGATCAATTTTAATTTTAAGAAAAAAATTCCATCCGAGGCAATTGTTATACAAACTCTATAAGCAATATATGCATTTGGAAAATAATAAATTCATCGGATCTAATTGAAAGATTTCTTACCTTTCTACTTCCTATGTCATACACGTTCATTAAGCAAAATAATAAATATAGGGTATAGTTTACTAAGTTATTTCTATTTATTCCTAAAATATTTTGTTTTATCTTAAAAATTAAGTGCTTCTATTTTCGTTCCATGTAAACTCTCATACATAATAAGATTATGCATATATCACTATAAAATATGTGTAATAATAATATATTCAAATTAAATACGAAACTATATATCGTAAGTTCATTGATGAATGAGATGACCGCCAATAATATTATTTTAGAGTCCCAAATATGTTACTTATGTGTTTGCATACAAAACTTAGTGGTTGAATTAGGTGATGAGTGAAGAAAACTCAAATTCAAAAGAAAATAAGAATTAGCTTGAGAACAAATGGATAAAGTTCTATTTTGTACCTTCTCTAACACTATGAAAGTATTATTCAAACTCAACTATTATGAAGATAGTATAAAGTGTTGTTGCACCAACAAACTAAACAAAGTATTAGTTTAGGTAAAGTCCGTTAAATTTAGACAAAAAAAAAGTATTATTAAGTATCACCACGTAAAATTTGTACAATGAAGGTTTACAATTCATTGCTTGCTATTAGTTTAGATATGGTTGATTCTATGTAATTTAGTTAAGCAATGTGTGTAACCATAATAGAGCGGGCATTTTAGTTCCTTTTAAAAAAAAAATTAAAAGATTGTTTTCACAAATTCCTCAAGGGAAACAAAATTTAAACAACAACTATCATATTTGTGTAGATCTCATGAAACTATTTTATTGTGAAGATCTCATAAAAATATCTTATTTATGTAGATTTTCCCAACAACTGTAGTACTCCTTCACAAATAATGCATATCAAATGTGAACAAGAATCAACGTCTCAATGAAAGAGGTTATAGAGAAAAATCCCAAAAGATATTAAATCTATTTTTATATTCAACTGTTGTACTCCTTCTATTTATAACCGATATGTAGAACTTGAAGTCTCTCTCTTTCTCTCAAGCTTATAATTAGCACATTTTCAACCGGGTGAGTTCTTAATAAATAATGAAAAGTGTTTTGTTCGTTAAGAATTTAATTTTTTTGCAATTTTTCTATTTATTTATTCTCCCTCTATTTTTTTGCAATAATGAAAAGTGTTTTGTTCGTTAAGAATTACAATTTTTTGCAATTCTATTTGAAAAGGGTTGTGGAAAAAAGTAACACCTTCATTTTTCATCTCCCCCACACCATCTATTGTTTTTCTTTGGCAGAGTGAGGAATGTCTGTAAGAGTCGCAGGGAATGAGAAGAGAAGACGTGTTGCTGTAATTTTCAAATGGTTCAATTCTCTCAAGTTGTCTCTTTACCTTTTAATCAACAACTTATGTCAAAGCTTCTTAATTTTTTAATTAGACTTGCCATGTGGTACTGCGTTTGAGGTGTTCTCTCTTCTTCTTCATTTTTCTTGTCTAAGAAATTTTGCACAGTTCAAATCCTTTTTGAATTATTTTTAAAAATTATTTTCTAAATTATGTATTATACGATGTGACATACATACGAGACGTATGTAAAGAGATAATATTATATTTTTTAAAATAAACATAAAAGCACTATAAGTTAAAATAATTAATAATTTAAAATACTTAAAAAGTATAACGTAAAAAAAGACATGACAAGTTGTGATGATGGCATGCAGGATGAAGTTATCCAAGAAAATTCACTCCAAAGATATGGTGAGATTGAAGATTAATGTGTTTGTCCATAGATAGTATTTTTTTTCACTTCATTTGGAATTATTAGGGTTGAAGTTGAAGATAGAGTTATGTTTGGTTATTATTTTTTTTCCGTAAAGAATATTTGAAATAATATTCATGTTAAAATGTATTTTTCCTAGAAAACATGAAATATGATTTATATATATCCCACAATTTTTAGATACTACTAATATCATTTAACTTGGCTAATTTATCTTAAAGAAATAATCAAATTTACTCTAAAAAAGTACCATAACATATTGAATAGTCACGTAATGTCGTAGTTGGATCTCATATACTAGATACTATATGTTTTTACACTTTGTCAAATTTTAAATAATATTACAAAAATTCATTAGTACAAAATAAACAATACTAATAACTAGTCATTCTATAAGATATTTCGATTAGTTGACTGAGAAGATGAAGCACATTGTCAATTCATTTTGTCATTGATGGTTGATATAAAAGATAGAGGTATTTTATAAAAATTAAAACTTTAGAATTAAAAAAAAATAAAAAATTCAACAGTCAAAATTTAAAAGTGATTTGGAAAACAAGTTATAAATTTCTAAATATGAAATAAAAGGAAAAAAAATTATTCAAGAAAAAGTTAATAGTTATTATACCCAAATAGATCATAAATATACTTATCCATATGTTGTAAGGACTAAAAGTAGCATGAATATTTTAATAAAATAAATGAGGAACCTCATTGAAAAAATGACATGAGATTTAATTGGCAATAAATAGTCCTTTTTAATTTTTTTGGCAAAATAATATATTTTAATATTTATTTGGCATTCAATAGCTACTTTATTTTTCTTGAAAAGTGATTTTTGTTTTATTTACTCTCTCTATTTCCTAGACATGTCCATTTATTTTTTGAAAAAGAAAATTATTACTTTATTGTTCATTCTTTCTCTATATCTTCAACCGTATATTTCTTTTTATTTTTCCCTAAAAAATATCTTCCGTTAGATATCCATTACACCATAATTCTCTCTTATTGGGAAATTGAATCCCACAATTCTTCAATTGTGCTTCTTTTTTCTAAAATATTTATTTCATTAGATATCCGTTACACAATGATTTTCTCTTATTGGGGAAATTAAATCTCATATGAATAAATTGAATATTCATTCACTGTGTTTTTCTTTAAAAATATCCACAGTTCGGATATTTTATATCTTTCATTTGGGAGTAACTTATTTTATTTTTATGTGATTTTTGTTCTAAATCTAATGAGTAAGAGAGAAAATTCTAAGAATCCTATCGAACAGTTGGAATAATGATTCTGATATTGAAGATTTTACTACCAACGATCGAAAAAACTGATTTGTTCATAATTTATTGTCACTACAATAGAGGATCTCTCAAATGGCGACACAAAATGTTATGGGTATACAAATTGATAGAGGAGAATACATTTTAAATTTGATAATGCTATTGTGAAATATGAATTCATATAAATTGATATCTCTTCAAATTGAATGTATACAAAATAGTATATTATGTTGTCACGCCCCAAGCCTACACCCTGGGAGGGACTGGAACTCGAAGATCATTGATGGCCCCAAGCGAACCCTTGGTCTGGCTTACTTAACTCAGCGGAAGACAATATTCATATACATAATGATCAATGAACTTAACTGAACTGAATAACAAAATAACTGAGAATGTTTTAAAGATTAAACATTCAACTTGGGAAAAAGTGGCAACCTAAGTCTTTAACATAAGAATGATAATGCAAAGACTACTGAACTACTAACTGTTTATGCAGCATCTAAAACAAAGAGGGATGTCGGGTCAGGACCCCCGATCATCCTAACATCTGAAAGACTAGAAAGCAAATAAAGGAGTCCTCCGGAATGCAAGGAGGCTCACCAACAGACTCTGAATATTCAAGTTGAATCAATGAGGCGCTGGATGCTGATCCTGGTTACCTACGTCTACATCATAATAAGATGCAGGTCAACTGGCATCAGTACATTAAATGTACGAGTATGCAAGTTGGAATGCTAACAAATATAGGCTCAAAAGAGATTATGAAAGAAACACCTACATGGCTCTTCTCAACTCATGGATACTCAACTCAATATAAAGCAATAAATCACATGTGATATATATATAAAGCTTATAAAACAACTGAAAACAATCTTAGTTCGTTAAATATAAAGCAATAGCAAACTTAACTTTACTCATTTAGAAAGTAATAAAACTTTTGCGGGAGATTCTCTAACCGACAACCATCACTATGAGCCTAAGTGTTGGTTCAACGTTTTACCTCATGTTGCCAAGGACCGTCCTATACCTTGCCATCGGTATAGAACCTGAACTACTAAGTGGATCCACTAGTCTATGCTAAAAAGCACTAAGGAATCATCTAAAAAGTATGATCCTTTTTCTGCCCATGATGGCTACATGGTTTATTGGGGCTTGAGTTAATATGAACCTGCGTCTCCATATTGGTGCTCAATACTACTCCCAAAATATACTTAGCTCATATGTTTTTAAAACAACTTCTTCTCTGGTTTGAGATAATTGCTCAAACTTGCTTAAAAAGCTCTCTAGGAATCAATGTTCCTTTTTGCTATTCAAAACTCTTTTGGAAATCTTAGTTTCCTCTCATCTTAAATGTGAAAATATTTACTCTTGGAAATACTTAGTTCCCATATATAATTTTAAAGAAAATAAACTTTGCTTTTACTCTTTACTCAACTTCAAAACTTAAGTCTTAAAACAAAGTTAAAACGTTTGTAAAAGACTTGTGAAAACTTGAAATGAACTTCTCTTACTTGTCTCTTGACTTTGATCCTAACTTTCCTTGAATTAGATTATGGATTCAAGGTTCATGATCTCATGTTTATGGATGATTTCATGATGTTTAGATGTACCTTAGAGTGTTGAAATCAACCAGAAAACATAGGTACATTGCTAAGGAACTAGTACGAAAAGATGGGGGAAGAATGGGAAGAACTGGCGTCCTTGGCGCTCTGAAATGTGCAGGGCGCCAGCCCTCAATATTCAGAGAACAAGCTGGGGTGCTCTGGCTGGCGCGTTGCCCCAGAGACCCACATTGAGGGACTGCTTTGGGGCGCACAGGCTGGCGCGACGCCCCACCCCCTTCCCCAGGTGTTTGACGACTTTTCTTCTCCGTTTTTCAACTCTAAACCCTCTAAACTTCAATGGTTCTTTCCCCAAACACTTAGGATCATTTATACACTCAATCTATGATAGATTCAAACCGAAATTTTACCCGGAAACATGAATCAAATCGCAAGAAACTTCAACATAATAACCCACAAGAATTCAAACGAATTTCATCAAGAACTCGAAGGATTTACTATTAAATCATTCATATTTCGCTGAATTGAATCATGATTGGCGCGTGGGTGAACTAACCCAACGCTATGTGATCTCACATACCTTTTTAGGGAACACCCCCGACGAAATCCACAAGCTATCCTTGACGAAATCGATGAATCTTGAACGTTCTTCTCTTTTCTCCTCTTCTCCAAGCCCTAGCGTAAAATTCACTTTTCTAAAACTTACTAAAATCTGAATTTACCCCAATTAAACTCCTAAAAACAAATTAGAATAATAGGTAAGGAAAAGACTAAATTACCCTTCCAAAAATCTGAATTGGGCATTTCCTTATTCGAACAGCCCAACTTCCAAAGGGCATAACTCACTCATAAAAACTCGGAATCGCGTAAACTTGGCGGCGTTGGAAATATAATTCCAAGAGCTTTTCAACCATATCTGTAAATACACCTAACTCATCCTGAGCTAGGAGTTATGGTCGTTTGAAGTTGACCAAAAACTCACTTTAACTTACTTAAAATTTTTCCAGATTTCGTTATACTTTCCAAAAATAACTATTTCCAGATTTTAAACTTCCTTCTTGTTCTTTCTAGTTGCGAGATGTTACATATGTATACACAGTTGACAATATGTATAATCTAATTGCATGCGGAAGTAATATATCTCTCAGAAGTACATATGAACAGATCTGCAATATACTTATGTATATTATTAATATATACAAATAAAATATAAGTAATGTATACATACTGCATTTGCCATGTCACAATCAATGTATACAATAAATTTTAAATCAAATAAAATAAGTATACATCAACTAAATCAATATGTTAAATAAATGTATACAAAAATAAATTGCAATTTAATTAATGTATACATAATAAATATCAAATTGCTACATGTATCCATAAAATAACATTCTTAATTTAAAAGAGTATAAAGACAATTACTATTCTTGTGAATACAGGTTACGTTGGTTAAACAGGTAGATATCAAATATTTTTTGCTAATTTTAAGGAGAGTGATAATTCTAAATTATATTTTTCTAGTTTTAAGTAGAAATTATTGGAAGTTAGAAGAAATATGATATCAAATATCTTTTATTATTTTTAAAAAACAATCATTTGAAAGGAGAAAGATAATTCTAAATAATCGTTTGCTATTTTTAAGGAGAAATGGTTGGAAGTTAAAAAATAAATTATATGAAAAATCTTTTATAATTTTAAAAAATAATTATAAAATGATGATATATTACTTTTGTGCTAATATGTGCAATTTTTTATTTGTCTACTAATTGTTGACTAATATTGGGCTATATGTTGCCAATTATATGTAACTCTTGTATATATATGTCAATTCCTCAAACGGAGTTGTAAGAAATAACAATTGGGCCAAGTCCATTCATAAGAAATGCTAATTATCCTATTAGCCCATTACAATCCGCCCCCCCCCCCCTTTTAACCCTAACCCTTATAAATAATTACACAATTATGATTGTAGGAACAAAGAGGATTTTCCCTCATCAGTTAACGGCCAGGTTTTACAGGAGAGAACGCATTATGCATCTCCGTAAATGATCTCTAGACTATGAAAAGATGGGGGATTCATCCATCTTGTCGGAATTCCCAACGAATGGTGTCAAGAGTCATGATTGTTGTAGATCTACTTTCGCTATGAAGAAACCTGTAAGTCTCCTAAGTAGTATTTATTGATTAAGTTACTACAGGAATTAAAAAAAATTGAAATGAAATGAAACATGTACTCTATTTGAATCATCATGATGATTGGCTTTTCATTTGCATGAACTCAACTTGATCGTTGAGAAATGAATAACTCAGTAGCTATAGGTCGAGATATAAAACTTACAATGAACTCAACATGATCGTTGTGATATAATGAGCCAAAACTATTTCTTTCTATTAATATGTGTGTCTGCCTTTACTGAATTTGTTTTGTGTTATTCAATTCAAGTTTGAGAATGAATAACTCAGTAGCTAAGATGAGGTATAAATATGAAAAAGAAACATTAAATTCGGTCCATTTTTTCTCTTACAATAAAGGACATTGATTGTGTGATGGTGACTTTAATTATTCCGAAATCGAATTTTGTTTTTCAATTTTTTCCCTTTTATTTATTTGTTCTTTTGCAGTTAGACCTAGCAAGTGTTAGTGCCTCAGGAATATGCTTATTTATTTTCATTGTCATGGATTTGAAATCATTTTTAATTTGTTTCCTTTATCTCACATTTGGATTAGAGTGTAACATCTATTGACATGTAAATGGTACAATCTCATTTTAAATATTGAAAGTGCTCAAATCACTCACACACATACACGTTTTTTGCCCTTGTAGTACAATTTTTTTAATGAAAATGTGCAACCTAAGTTTGACATAGGCAAACGATAATAATTGAAGATGTTATTTGTGCAGCTTGTCAATGAAGATGTTGGGACTCTGATCAATAAAGTGATATTACACAAGTAAATTAACATAAGGTATTATTACAGAACTTAAATTTTTCCCTTTTTACTATACTGACAGTTCAATTATTTTATCCTTTCTACATTACTTGTTCCTATTATAAGAATTATCCCCCATTAGTATCATCTCTTCACCTAAAGGGAAAATGATCTTCAAATAAAATTGTATAATTAAACATTTATTATCAATATTAAATTTTTCTCATAAAAAATTTGGTTTTAGAATTCTAATTTTGAAAATGAAGTTCATATAATTAGTGTTGTCTATTTTAATTGGCCATTACATGAGACAAATTTAGAATAGTCCGCTAGTATATACAACATATTAAATGGTCAATAAAAATCTATCTACTTCACGTTTGGAACAACAAGATCAATTATGCATAGTTAAAGTTCAAACGAGAACAACGATCAATATCTCAGCGAAAAAGATTATAGAAAAAATAAATCAAAGCATATAAAATAAATTTTCATTTTCAACTGAAGTGCTCCTATTGTTGACGATTGGTAGACTTTCAAGCCTCAGCAACTAATTATATGTGGAAAAATTCTTCAATTTATTTTACGACTCAACATACATGTGCAATGTATGTGTAGAGAAATTATTATACTTAAAAAAGAAGTAAAAACACTATAAGTTAAAATAATTAATAAATTTAAAATATTTAAAAGGTATAACATAATTGCGGTGATTGCATACAGAATAAAGTGATCAAAGAAAATTCACCCACAAATATGGCAAGATTGAGGAAGTCTCTATCATTAATTATACTTTTTAAACTCAAATATTGAAATGAAAGAAATTCTTATAATTAGTATTTTTTTCATTTAATAGGCTCGTATGTATCGTAAATTCGGATAAGTCTGTCAATAATAAATTTAGAATATATATTGAATGGTCAACAAAAATATCAAAAAGAAAAAATTCAAAGGGTTATTAAAACCTATGACCATATTGATCAACTCGAGTATCCCTAATCCTTCGGTTAATACTCTCTAAACTTTCATGTATCTCTTTTTCTCTAAAGTTTTATAACCAGGCAATCTACAATTAGGTAAGTTCTTAATAACCTTAAGTGTCCTATTCTTCAAAGATTTGAGTTTTTGCAACTTTATCTCTTATTTTTTATTCTCCTTCTAGTGTATGCATGAAGGCATCCAAGAAAAGAAACTTCTTGGTTTTCATCTTCCTCCAATTTTTTTCACTTTGGCAAAAAATGAGTGTATGAGTTACAGGGAATGGAAGAGAATAAGTGTTGGTCTCATTTTCGAACCTCTTCCAATTTTCTGTAACTTTTACACTCATCACTCATTTTCTGTCAAAGGAAAAAAAACTGGGGAAACTGGAACACAAAATGTTCCTTTTTTCGAATTCCTTCATGCATGCTAGAAAGAGAATGAAAAAAAAAAAATTGCAAACACTTGATTCTTTGAAGAAAATAATACTTTGAGTAATTAAAAACTTACCTATTGTTGATTGCCTGATTCCAAAACTTGAAAGAAACAGAGATACTTGAAATTCTTGAGTGTATTAATAGCAAGATTGGGAGTACTCGATGTTACGACTCGAAAAACTAGTAGGTGAAACTAGAGCCTAACGAGTGTGTTGTTGAGTTTGATATGGGGTTTTATGTTGAAAAATGAGTTCCTGAGCTTTGGTTGAGGAGTTTAGGGGTTAAACGTCAAGGTACGACTACCCAAGGACCAACCAAGGGTCCTTGAGGAGGACCCTAATGTCTAACCCCCAAAACTGCCCAAAAACCAAAAGTTGTAAAAGAAATCCAAGGACCTACGCCCCGTAGGTCCATCCACGCCTCGTGGGGGTGATCCATAGGTCAAGGGCCCCATATGGTGAGGTTCTGACCCAAACCACGGACCTATAGGACGGGGCATGAGCCCACCTACGGTTCGTAGGTCTAGGGGTGGAGGTCACCACTGAAATTTGCCCAAATTCGGTCAAGTTGGGGGAAAAGTGGTAAATTCCTAGGGTGGTTAGATTAGTTAGGGGTCGGTTTATTTTGATTAATTAGAGTTATTTAAGGCTTTTAAAACTATTAAATACCTTTTACAACTCATTATTTCCAAAACACAAAAATAGAAACCACCTCCTCTCCAAAATATTTCTCTCTAGAAACCTCCATTGAAGAAGAAGAAGTAAAGGTTTGGAGTTCAAGAGTTCATCTTTCTCACTCAATTTCATGGAGTTTCTTCAATCAAGGTATGGTAGTCTTCATCCTTGGTTAAGTTCCATCCAAGGAGCCCTTTCAAAACATGATTTCAAAGCTTCCAAATTCCCCCAAAAGTTAGGGTTTCAATCTAAGTCATGGGTTCAACTTCAAAACATTTTCAATGATTATTTTATGGTGAATTATGATGAAATTTAGGAATTAATGTTGATTTATGATTGAAATTCCCCCATGAACCCATGATTCCCCCAAAATACTAAATTGTGAATTGTGATTTGGGATTGATTGATTATGGAAGCATGTGAAGAGATTAAGTCTATATTGATTTAGTTTATTGAATTATGTCATTATTCATGCCTAAATTGTAGTGTTCTAGGTGTGTTGGTGAATTGTGATTCATGGCCTTGAAGGGCAAAGTATGAAGAATTGATGTATAATCATAATGTTATGTGTATGCTTTGTGGTTTCAATGAAAGTAATGTGATCATGTCTACAATGTAATTGTGTTATTCTTGAAAGGTTATTCTCAATTATACACTTACGAATGATGATGATATATGTGAAAGGTTTCTTCAATGTAATGTTACATCTTGAATTGGTAGGCTTAGGGTATCCGCTTCTTGTGTAAATAAAATTAATGTTGATTGATGTACCTTGAATTGAAAGGCTTAGGGCATCCTCTTCTTGTGTAAATGTGTAACACCCCGGATATTCTATTACTTAAGTTAGAGCCTCACCTTGTGAATAATGACTTTAAAATATTTAAAATGATGTTTCTAAAGCTAAATTAATGCAATTGACTTGGTTTTGAAGAGTAAAAGTCTAAACATCAAGAAATGACCACGACGTCCGGAAACTAGAGAAGAATGTGTTCTAGTGTGTCCTTAGGTTTTGGGTAGGTTTGGGAGTGTCGTATGATGGTATAATCTTGTAAAAAGGTTTAAATTAGGTAAATATATGTTTACAGGGTCAAAACGTTCGAATACGACACCCCGGGGCCACCCAAAGGGGCCCCGAGGAGGACCCCAACCTTGGCCAAGCAAGCTGCCAAGGCAGCTTGCAAATTGCACTTGGTGGGAATAGCTCTGCGTCGCGGACTAGCTTCCCCAAGGAGAAAATTTTTTGTTCGCAACGCGGTCGTTTCACGGACTCTACTGTCTCGAAATTTAATTCCAAATATCTTCAGGGAACAGCTCCGGGTCGCGAACTTGTTCTACGACGAACATGTAGAAATTCAGAAATCGATTTTTACTTCATTAAAGAGTCCAACTAAGTGAGGGGTATTTAGGGTAATTTAGGGGATGTGTATATAATGATTTTTAAGTCAATTTACCTCACTTTTATCACTCAAACACAAAACCCCAAAGATCTAAACCTAAAGTTCCTTCTTCTTTCTACTCTCTCTCTCTCCTAAAGAACTCCATTGAAGAAGATTGGAGCTTCAACAAGAAGACCAACTCTCCAATGTTTCAACTCAGATTTTCGTGGTTAATTCGTCAATAAGGTATGGTTACTTATCACTCTTGGGATTCCTTTCCCCAAGAGGCCCCTTCAAGATGAATTTCAAAATCTCCAATTTCTAGGTTTCATTCCAAAAACGTGGGTCTTCTTTCTAAAGGGAAATTGATGTTATAAACTGACTTTGATTGATGTTATATGAACAATTAGGATGAATTTATGTTGTATTGGTGGTTTCTTGAAGAATTCCCCATGAGACCCATGTTTCTCCTTATTTTCCTAATTATAACCCTAGTTTGTGTTGGATATTGATTGAAGGCTATGAATTGAATGTGATGTTATGTAATTCATGTTTGTATGATGATTCTACCCTAGGTTATGTATAATTTCTATGAAATTAGGGTTGAGTCTTTGAATGAAGCCTTGAAGGCTATGAAGGGAATATGTCAATTGCTTATATTGACGTTGATTATGTTATTACTTCATGAATTACCTTGTATTATGTATTGGTTATGAATTGTTTGGTAATTCAAGTATGGATGTCCCGTGAAGGGAAAGAAGGTATGAAGGTTGGTTCTTCTTTGAACTCAAGTATGAAAGGTGAATTACTTAGATTGTAATGATACTATACCTAATGTGTTGTTGTAGTGTTGATGACCTAGTTTCCTCATCCTTAATCCTCTATACTTGAATTAGCTATGAAGTATGTATGTATGTTATGGTATGATTTCTATATGATTGAAAGGTAGTTCTCATGATTATAATGTAATGTAAAGTGAAAGGTTTACTCATTTGCTAAGTGTTTCTAAAGTGAAACCATTGTTACTCACTTCTGAACACATATGGCTATTATGGTAAGATGTCTACATAAGAGTCTAGTAAAGGCTAATGTTAACTTATGTGATGAATAAAGATGATTACAAAAGGGAATTAGATGCTTAGCACCGAAAGGGCATGTAAATGAGATGGGGTCTCACGTTTAGTAAGTCCGGCTCCCCATATGGTATGTGTTGTCTCATGAGATGGAAACCCCTATGTTTAGTAAGTTAGGGTTTCTAGAAGCAATCTCTTTGACCTTAAACTATGTGCCCACATAGGACTCTAGCTTAGTGGATCCACCTAGATAGCTATGTACGAATGGTTACACCTTAGGCAAGTGTTAACCCTCTCTTTTCGGTGTGGGATTAGAGTACCGGATTCCATGTAGCTCTCATGGTCTATGTCGGTTATTGCAATATTTCCCTAATGTAAAAAGTTAATGAAGGTATGAAAGGTTTGAACTCTCACTAGGGCTTTCTTAAGGGTTTCTACATAGTGTAAGGGAGGGTATGAGACTTCTCTTGCACATTGCACTTGTGGCATCCTAAGAGCTGGTTGTAGTAATGTTCTCTTATGATTATGATGATTATGACTTATGTATGTTGAAGATATTTTAGGTATGATAATTATGAATATGGTAAGTTATGATGAAATATGATCTTATGAATGTATGCATGAAGTAGGTTGCTTAATGTGATACTTGGCTTTGAATAGGGTTATGGGGTTCTATTCTTTGCATTGCACTAGTATTGCTTGAGTTGTCTACATGTTGGGATGATATTATGTTGGGTTGGACTATGATGCTTACTTTGTGTGTATATTGGATTTACTTGGTGAAAAGCATGTTTTGACTAAATGTCCTTTTATACATTTATCAATGGTTTTTATGCATAGTAGCCATACTTAGTACGTGTGTTGTACTAACCCATATTTTCTCCCTTTTCCCTAAATATTTAGGTTCGGGCCATTGAGGATTCAAGCTTACTTCTCAAAACACTTGGAGTTGCTTCCCCAAGTTGGTGAGTCCTCAAGTCCGAGGACAAGACCCTATGATTTAGCTTCTATGTTTAGTTATTTGCTTATGTTGAAAGACATTGTTGTACTTTCCTATTTCAAGACTTCTTATTGATGTAAGGGCAAAGTCCCATTTTCGATACTTCTATGTCTAGAAGGTACATTGTGAAGAACTTAGATTTTGTTTTCATATATGAAGTGATGTTGAACTTCCAAAGTAATAATTTTAAATTTTCCATGATTTTATTCTATGATACATGTTATGACGAATGCTAAGGGCTTGTATAAGACCTCTTCGAGGTCGAATACGCCAGTAACGACTAAGGGGTGCTCTCGGGTCGTTACAAAATGAATGTGATCTTGATTGAAGCATCTTTAATTGGTTGGCTTAGGCATCCTCTTTTTGAGTAACTAATGTATCTTGACATAATGAACATGAATCAGTAGGTCTAATGGTGGAAGCCCTTTCATAAATGACTAATGAAGTATTATAAGGCTTTGTCTTGAATCGGTAGACCTAACATTGGTAGCCCTTTCATAAGGAGTCTATGAATGAATGTAATGATAAACCTTGAATCGGTAGACCTAATGTCACGCCCCGAGCCTTCACCTCGGACGTGGCTGGCACTCGAGAACCATTGTTGGTCCCAAGAGAACCCTTGGCCTTGCTTACTTACTCAGCGGAAGACTTAAAAGCATAAATACAAAGATTCAATGCACTTATTAAAATGTTCGCTAAAAATAACTTCGAATGTTCAAAGGTCAAACATTCAACTTGGCCAAAATGGCAACTCAAGTCTTAACATATGAAATAGTAATGTAAAGACAACTGACTACTAACTATCTATGAAGCGTCTAAAACAAAGAGGGATGTCGGTACAGGACCCCCGATCATCCTAACAACAGAAATACTAGAAAGCAAGTAAAATGAGTCCTTCGAAAAGCAAGGAGGCTCACCAACTGACTCTGAGTGCTCAAACTGGATCAACGAGGCACTAGATGTTGATCCTGGTTACCTGCGTCTGCATCATAATAAGATGCAAGCCAACTGGCATCAGTACATTGAATGTACGAGTATGCGAGTTAGAAAGCTAAACAATACAAAAGCTTGAAAAGATTCTGAAAGAAACACTTACCTTGGCTCTTCTCAACTCATTAATAACTCAACTCATAATAAAGCAATTAGGCACATGCAATATATGAAAATCTTTATAAAACAGTAAAAACAACTTAGTTCGTTAAAGAAAATGCAATAACAAACTCAACTTTACTCATATAACAAAGTAATATAGTTTCTGTGGGAGATTCTCTAACCAACAATCACCACTATGAACCTAAGTGGTGATACAGCATCTTGCCCACGCTGCCAGAACTGTCCTATACTTTGCCGTCATATAGAACGCTTAACTTAGTGGATCCACTAGTCTATGCTAAAAGCATCTTAAGGATTCGTCTAAAAAGTATGATCCATTAGTACCCATGATGGCTACATGGTTTATGGAGACTTGAGTTAATATGAACTCACATCCCCATATTGGTGCTCAATACTATTCTCAAAATATACTTAGCTCATATGTTTTAAAAACAAACTTCTTCCTTTGACTTGAGATAATTACTCAAAACTTAGCTTAAAAGCTCTCTTGGAATCGGTGTTTCCTTTCTTCCTCAAATGTGAAAACATTTTTAAACTCTTGGGAATACTTAGTTCCCTTATACCTTTTTGAGAAATGAACTCAACTCTTTACTCTTTTCTTAACTTTAAACTTAAGTCTTAAACAAAGTTTAAAATGTTTGTGAAAGACTTTGGAAAAACTTTATGAACTTTTTTTGAGTTACTTCTTAACCTTTAGACTTCACTCTTCACTTCTTGACTTTGATCCTAACTTTTCTTGAATTGGATTATGGATTCAAGGTTCATGATCTCATGTTTATGGATGATTTCATGATGTTTAGATGTACCTTAGAGTGTTGAAATCAACTAAGAAACATAGGTACATTGCTAAGGAACAAGTACGGAAAGGTGGGGAGCGAATGGGGAGAACTAACGTCCCTGGCGCTTTGAGAGGTGCGGGGCGCCAGCCCTCAATATTTAGAGACCATTCTAGGGTGCGCTGGCTGGTGCGGCACCCCAAGGGTGAACATTCACAGACTCTTTTGGGGCACGCTGGCTGGCGCGACGCCCCACCCCTATCCCCAGGTGTTTGACGACTTTTCTTCTCTATTTTTCATCTCTAAACCCTCTAAAGTTCAATGGTTCCTTTCCCAAACACTTAGAATCATTTATACCCTCAATATATGATAGATTCAAACAGAAATTACACCGGAAACATGAATCAAATCGCAAGAAATTCCAACAACACAACCCACAAGAAATTCAAACGAAACATTCAACAATGTTCATCAAGAACTCAATTTCTAAACTTTCAAAGACTTAAATTCGCTGAATTTAATAATGGTTGGCGCGTGGGTGAACTAACCCAATGCTATGTGATCTCACATACCTTGTAGGGATCACCCCCGACGAAATCCACTAGCTAAACTCGACGATCTTCATGAATCTTGCTTCCTTTTCTCCTTTCTCCACTTTTCTCCTTTCTCCAAGCCCTAGCGTGAAATTTACTTTCCTAAACTGACTAAAATCTGACTTTACCCCAATTAAACTCCTAAAAATGAATTAGAATAATTAGGCAAGGAAAAAACTAAATTACCCTTCCAAAATCCGGATTAGACTTTCCTTAATCCAACAACCCAACTTCCTAAGAGCATAACCTACTCATACGAACTCGAAATCGCGTAAACTTGGCGGCGTTGGAAAGATAATTCCAAGAGATTTCCAACCATATCTGGAAGTACACCTAACTCATCTTGATCGAGGAGTTATGGCCGTTTTAAGTTGACCAAAACTCAACTTTTCCTAAATAAAAAAAAAATCCAGATTTTCATTCTTTTCAGAAATGACTATTTCCAATTATTATCTTCTTCCTAGTTATTTCAAATTGTGAGATGTTACAATATCTCCCCCTTGGGAACATTCGTCCTCGAATGAGATTACTCTTACTAGGCTAAGGGTGTTATATCAAGTTCAAACACCCAACAATCAATTGCAAACAAACAACATGCTCACTCATAATTTAAAGACTACTAAGAAGAGAATTACACTACTAAAAAACTGCTAAAAAATGACGGAAGAAAAAGCGACGGACAGCGTCGCTCCAAAAAAGCGACGGACTAAGAGATGCCGTCCGTCGCTTT